>JACXGM010001293.1:8059-46820 GCA_016801145.1 Umbra pygmaea
TGTGTGTGCATGTGCGAGGTTGTCCTTGGTGACGGAGGTGTGTGTAAGTAGAGGCTGTCCTTGATGATGGCTTTGTGTGTTAGTAGAAAAATAATAATAATACTAATAACTAATTTAACTAATATAGTGCTTTTCAAGGAACCAAAAGCTTTTTCACATTGAGGGGGAAAGCCTAACCACCAATGTGTAGCACCCACTTGGGTGACGCACGGGAGCCATTTTGCGCCAGAACGCTCACCACAGATCAGCAATCAGGTGGAGAGGTGAGTAGTTACAGTATATATGCCAATTAAGAAGGAGGGGGATTATTAGGTGGCCATGATTTGAAGTGAGGCCTGGTTGGGAATTTGGCCATGACACCAAGGTTAACACCCCTACTCTTACTATAAGTCCTATGGGAATTTTAATGACCACAGAGAGTCAGGATAACTGTTTAACATCTCATCCAAAATACGGCACCCTACACAGTGCAGATGTCCCTATCACTAACCTGGGGCAATGGGAATGATCTTTAGACCAAAGGAAAATTGCCCCCTACTAGCCCTCCAACACCACTTCCAGCAGTATTGGTCTCCCATCCAGGGACTAACCAGGCCAGACCCTGCTTAGCTTTAGAAGCAAAGCAGCAGTGGAATATAGGGCACTATGCTGCGATAGAGGCTGTCCTTGGTGATGGAGATGTGTGTCAGTAGAGGCTGTCCTTGGTGACGGAGGCGTGTGTCAGTAGAGGCTGTCCTTGGTGACGGAGGTGTGTGTCAGTAGAGGCTGTCCTTGGTGACGGAGGTGTGTGTCAGTAGAGGCTGTCCTTGGTGACGGAGGCGTGTGTCAGTAGAGGCTGTCCTTGGGGACGGAGGTGTGTGTCAGTAGAGGCTATCCTTGGTGACGGAGGTGTGTGTCAGTAGAGGCTGTTTTTGGTGATGGAGGCATGTGTCAGTAGAGGTTGTCCTTGGTGACGGAGGTGTGTGTCAGTAGAGGCTGTCCTTGGTGATGGAGGCATGTGTCAGTAGAGGCTGTCCTTCGTGACGGAGGTGTGTGTCAGTAGAGGCTGTCCTTGGTGACGGAGGTGTGTGTGGTGGTGGAGTCGTCATGGAGGGATCCCCTGCGGGACACTCTGGACCTGCAGTGTAGCAGGTTCTGCAGCTCTTTGGACACGGAGCTGCTGAAGCAGGTGTAGATCCAGGGGTTGGTGCAGGAGTTCAGGCTGGCCAGCAACATCAGGAGAGTGAATGCTACACCTGCAGGGAGTGATAGCATGGTTACACCATCACAGAAAGCAAACACACATGCACAAACACACAAACACACACAGGAACAATACATTTTCCTAGCTGTCTTCAGTTTCACCTGGAAGAGAGTGTACTGTGATTGGTCAGAAAGCCATGCACCTCTCTTTGCTTTTGAAGATGTGACTGCTCTTTACAAAAGCAATAGCCTCCATTTTATTGGTAATCATCCCCTGTATATATCTGCCATCGGGAAACACGACTCACGTCACCGGACACAATAAATTGTTCAACTCGCCTACGTAACTAGGGTAAGCTGAATCCTTTAGTCGAGTCATTACAGTAGCAGGGCCAGCAGGGGCCAGTACCAGGGGCCAACAGGGGCCAGCACCAGTAGCTGAAGGATAACAGTATCTGATTTAGGAGGCCTGAAGGCCATGAACTTCTCCCCTTTGGTAATAACAAATATGGCATTAGAAATCCCACCCTATTTAACACCAATACTAGTGCACTATATGGAGAAAAGGGTGCTAGGTTAGGGTGTACTCTTAGAAAATGTCATAAACACAGTCTTCATGCACAGAGATAAATAATTAACATTGCCTGTATTAAGAAACTAAGTGAACTGCTTTTCTACTTTTACAAACGTTCTTTTCGTGGAACAAAATGTCTTAACCCAAACAAAATCCTACTATAATGATATCCTATCTATCCAATTCCAACCTCTAACACAGCATTTGTAGGGTTAGGTGTTAGGGTTAGGGATCAACATAGATTTCACTGTAAGCCTCTCACAATCTATGCTCCTCCTCAATCTTAATATTGCCAGTTAAAGACGGGAAGGTCAGGAATACAATGGGAGTTGGGGATTGACAACTGATAATAATCTGTGTAATATGTGTTTGTGTGTGTGTGTGTGTGTGTGTGTGTGCGTGTGTGTGTATGTGTGTGGGCACGTGTTTTTAGCTATGATAAAATGTCAACCTCTGGTGGAGTTGTGAGAAGAGCAGGCGATGAAAAAAGGTTATTTACTGATGCGCTGTGTCTGTAAATGAATGTGTACATGCATGCCAGCGTGTGTTATCTACTTTAGAAGAAAGAAGGAAAACCAAAGCCAGAGTGTTGAAGCTGTAAGGCAGATCTACTTTCAGTTAGGACTATACTTCCCTTTGCTTTAAATACTGCCAGCTATACTGCAATATCAGCATATGGTTTCTCTCTAACACTCAACATAGTCTAGTATGTTTGCATTATGTTACGTGGTGTTATTTAAAGCAGTGGTTCTCAAACCTCTCCTCGGGGACCCCAAGACAGGACATGTTTTTGTTTTAACCCTGAAATGGCACAACTGATTCAATTATTCAAAGGTGTAATGTGTAGTTGACTAACTGAACCAGTTGTGTCATTTCAGGGTGAAAATAAAAACATGGCCTGTCTGGGGGTCCCCGAGGAGAGGTTTGGGAATCACTGATTTAAAGGATCTGTCTAGAGCAATGGGCTCTGGTGGCACTTTAATGTCTAAATGGCATTCTCTGCTGTTCTCAGTTGCTGCCGTTTCTCCTGCAAGCTGAGGCTGATTAAATTCCATCTGACCATCAGAGCATCCCCTTGAATGTACTGCCCTTTGAAGTGTGCACACTGTTATGTCTAAAAACAATATTTTGCTATAGTCTTTTTTAATACTATCAATTTTGTCTGCTGTACATATATATATATATACTTAGGATATTGCTTTTCAGCAGGAACGGTCCAGAAATCACTGTAGGAATTCAGTGAGAAGGCTCATATAATTGTCTGCAATTCAATAAATAGAAACCTGTCAAACAAATCATACATGCCCTTTATAAAGCACAAGACAACTTCCCTGCACCAGCCCTCACTGTTCTGGATCAGATGGGAAGGAAATATTTTTACCTCAAGATATAACACTTCATTTGCCAAATTAAAGTTAGATATCGGACTTTAAGTTAGATAACTTAGTGTTGTAGAGAATGAAATTCAAACTAAAAGGAAAATTGCATAAAATTTGTTTTTGACATACAATGGACATCTGGCTAGTTACTGTGCTCTGCATCTGTGTGTGTGCATGTGTACGCATATGTGTGTGTGTGCCTGTGTGTGTGCATTTATGTGTATGCTCAGTGTGTGTGTGTGTGTTTGTGTTAGCACTTCCTGTTTCTCCAACCTTGGTTCGGAGGATTTGGGTCCCAGGCGGCCCACAACTGGACGATGAAGAAAGGAGACCAGCAGACGGTGTAGACCAGCACTATGACCAGAGTCATCCTCACAGTCTTCGACATGGCCTTGGAGATGCTGGGTGGCATCAGTGTCAGGGGGGGTGGGGGAGGGTAATCCAGGGAGGGGCGGGGGGAGGAGACACGCCGGCCCGCGGAGGGCATCTCAGTGTAGGACTCACGGCAGTAGCAGTCGCCATTACTAGGTGCTGCTGTACTAGCACACCCACCACTACACGTGACCTGACCAGATGAGCACGTGTCACATGATGGTGGGGGTGTAGCCAAGCCCGAGCCCCCTGGCTCACTAAGGCCAGGGCTGGAGGGGAGCGAGTTGAAAGACTGTTGGTGTGCGGCAGCTGCAGTGTGGTCATTGGGACAGCTGCTGTACTGTGGACAGGGAGATCCGTAGTCATAACAGCCAGATTGGGGCCCCCCTGTATTCTGGGGGGACAGATGACCACAGAGAGAGCTGGACAGGTTGTTTGTATTGTTTATGATGTGTGCCCCTCCCAAAACCACTCCTCCTCTTCCAGCTCCTCCCCCTCTGCCCTGCTCCATTGTCGCTATGACGACTTCCTCTTTGACGCTGTGGAAGCGGAAGATGACAGCTTTTTTCTTCTTTAGCTCGGCTGACACCACTCTCTCTGACTTCATATAGATGTTGTTGTGGATCTCTCTGAAGATCTGGATCTGGAATGAGAAACAAATTCTTAAAAACTGCCTGAAGGAGTCCAGATTTCACTAGGGCCCCTGAAACACTAGAGCCGGCCATGCTCCTCAGTCCAGATTATCTTCTGTGTATAAAGGCTAATTATTGATTTTTCTCTGGCCCGGATGCCTTTGGAATTCTGCTAGAATGGTTTTCTGTGGATGGTCAGACACATCTATGCAAACTGTAGCCTACCATCCAAACATGCCAATACAGACACTGAACAAAAAGTTATTTTATGTTTTATTGAAAGTATTTTATCACTACAGGTCAGGAAAACTGTCTGTTAAACAGGTCCAGAACAAAACAAGCTTTTTCAAATGTTTTTTTTACCAAATCAAATGATCATTCCTGGGATGAGGTAGTGTTATAAAAAAATGACAATGCTTCATTGTACTTAAGCTTGTGTGAGGGACCGACGAGAGGAGAGGCGAGGGTGACATCCAGTGGGGAGAAAGCAGAGCCGCAAGGGAACATCAAACGTAAGCGGAAACACCTGCGCTTATCACATATACTGTGTATGTCCTATATAGGAGGCACGTGGAGAAGAAGAGGGGGATGCCAGTGCGAGACGCCAGAGGAAAGTACCTAGAAACACGGACCACAGCAAGTGGCGTGAGGCTTCCCCAGTCGTGAAGAAACAACTTTATAGCTGTACCAGTTTAGGCGTTATAGGTTCCAGCCTATGATGGCTGTTGTGTTGTGTCTATTATTTTGTAAACATCTTGTAAAGAAAAAGCAGTAAAACTAACGAATCGTGATTCATTATTTATTTTATTTATTTAACCTTTGTTTAACCAGGTAAGTTGACTAAGAACAATTCCTTATTTACAGCAACGACCTGGGAGCAATTAGGGTAAAGTGTCTTGCCCAAGGACACAACGACATTTGGCTCAGTCGGGAATCGAACTGGCAACCTTCTGACTACAAGTCTGACTCCTTACCCACTGAGCCATCTGCGCCCCATTAACCCTGGTCATTATGGTTCTTTGTGCCCTAAAGAGACATACTGCTAGATGGGTACAGGCATAGCCGTTTACACTGGTGGAGGATGCGGGCATGAATAGGCAGCGCAAGGATCAGCACTGATAATGAACTTTTACGCAGGCTGGCAGAATGTGCCATTGCCTAGAAAGATACACTGGACCTCCTATGGAAGGACCTGACCACTCGAACTGAGACTGGGGACGTCATGTGATTAATGTGAGTGCCCTGATACCCAGACTAACCGCTGATGAAGATGCAGAGGCCTACTTACAAGCCTTTGAGAGGACCGATGTTCACAAAAAATTGGGAACCAGATGGAAGGGCGAGACAGGGCACAGTGCTTACACTAGTTTAAATGTAATGAGGAGTTGCCAAGGTGACAATTATACCAGCTCATTTGGCTGGTCAGAGGATGGCTGGATCCGAACCGAGGAGCATCAGCTATGATGTAAACTTTAGTGGTCGACAAGTGCCTCAAGAGAGCTACCAGCCAACATAGTATGGGGGGTGGGTCATGCAAATCCGGATTCAGCGGATGTGCTAGTGACCCAAATCAAAGCCTATGTGGCTAACAAGCTTTTCATCAAGCAGGGTAGGAGGGAGTGGGCCCCACTGACGGGCGCATGGGCAGGCCCCAGAGGGGCGAAAAAGCCAGGACCGGGACTGACTTGTTGGATGGCGGAGGGAACACCGGTCCACAAGGTGCCCATACCGGTAAACGGGGTGGATATAAAAGCATTTTTAGAGTCAGGCAGTATGGTGTCACTGCTGAGAGAAGACTTACTAGGGGAAGGACTAAGTCAGGGAAAGAGACAGCATTAACTTGCATACACGGAGATACCCGACAATACCCCACCACCTGCGTAAGGGATTGTACCCATTTTGATCGGTTGTGGAAGAAGGCGGAGTAAAGAGGAGGGGTCAGGCGTAAAGCAACAACAACTCCAGGCCCAGGGAAGGAAAGAAAGCTCCAGAAACAGAAGAGACAAAAAGGAAAAAGGAAAGCAGGGAGACGAGAATGGTAAGGTGTGCATTCAGGGCCGAGAATAGGACACCCGGCTCCCCAAGTGCACAGTTACGCCATCTATTCCAGGACACACTAGAAGATGACACATTGAGGGGATTCGACACGGAGATGGAGGGTCAGGAAATGAGAGCTCCCCACCCCTCAGCCAAGAAGAAGAGGTTCAGGATGAACAGTTGTGACAGTTGTTTCATGAGTCGTCAGGGACCGGCACATGGAAAGGCTGAGGCATGGAAAGCGTAGAACGGAAGGGGCAACCACCTCCTCAGCGACATGATGGCGGAGATCTTTCTCTATCGGAGGGCCTCATGGGGAGTTTCGGCACAGCACAACAGAGGGATCCTGATGTCAGAGAGGCTCTGACGAAGGTATGGGTCATTGTTGGACAAACTGTCTATTCAGAGGGTGAGTAAAAGTTTCCTTACTACGCAGTTTGTAAAGGTCTGTGGTACTGGCTAGGAGAAGGGGGAGGAGAGGACGCTGCTGGTGGTGCCTCGCTCCTATGGGGATACTCTTTTGTACCTTGCCCATACGCATGTGTTAGTGTGACACCTGGCAAAGGAGAAGACCAGTGAACGCATCCTGGGGCGCGTCTACTGGGCCAGGGTCACCAAAGACGTCACCAGGTGTTATTATATTTGCCAACGTACCACTCCTAAAAGTAACTATCGCAACCCTCTTATACCTCTCCTTATTATAGAGACACCTTTCGAACGGATTGACATGGACCTGGTGGGGAGTCTCCCACGCTCTGTGCACAGGCAGGAATACATTCTGGTGGTGGTTGACTATGTAACAAAATATCCAGAAGCCATACCCCTATGAAATATGGCCACCAAGAACATCGCCAAAGAGCTCTAGCAGATGTTCTCCCGGGTGGGACTTCCCTCCACCATACTAACAGACCAGGGCACCCCGTTCATGTCCCGGGTCATAAGGGACCTGTGCGCTCTGTACAGAGTAAAACAGATACGTACCAGCGTGTATCACCCTCAGATGGATGGGTTGTGCGAATGCACAAATAAGACATTAAATGGGATGTTATGGTAGAATAGTGGAGAAGGACGAAAAAGAATGACATATGCTGTTTCCCCACTTAATGTTCGCGCTGAGAGAGCTACCCTAGGCATCCACAGGTTTTCCCCATTTAAACTGATGTATGGGCGCCCCTGTAGAGCAGTCATGATCGGTGGATATTAATTGGGGATGCCGGGCTCGCATTACGTTCGGGACCGGAGTGAATGGATCTTAATTGGGGATGCCGGGCTTGCATTACCGTCTGGACTGGGGAAACGGAACGGTATCACACAATGGGTTTGATGCGCTACACACCATTCCATTCACTCCGCTCCTGAATGCAATGCGAGCCCGGCATCCCCAATTAAGAGGCATCTTAGATGTAGTGAGAGAAGCCTGGGAGGAACAGCCTTGTCCCAACAGATCCCTCATTGAACATGTAGGGCCCTATCTTGCACCCGGTCGCAATGCAGCACAAAGTTTGAATGCAGGTGTCTTTGCTAGTTTAAGACTGATGCAGTTGTCAATTTCCTGCCAAGCGCCCACGTTGTTTAAAAAGAAAATGCACCTGCGCCCATATTTGCGCCCATGGGAGTGCTGGTCTATCAGGAAAGTGTGTTCAGGATAATTCTTGGCATAGTGCTATCTTGAGGCATCGGAAAGTGATTGCGCCATTGACCAACAAAAACCTAAAGTCAATGGCGCAGCACGTCATAGTTATTTTAACAGCAAAATAATCAAATGCACCTATGGCATAGGCACAACGCTTGCACATTATGCTTTTTGCACAAACAGGGAAGCACAGCAGCACAGGAACATGCAAAAGATTACAAATAAAATATCACTGTGCAAATCCGCCGTCATAATAGCAATGCACACAAGGTACAAACGAGCTTGGCTCTTAAAGGGAATGGGAGATTAATCTCTGATTGGTTTATTGCATGTTACGCCCAAAACATACCCATGAATTAATGAAGACAACCCTTTTAGACCATGCGCCCGGTGCTTCATGCCATGCGCTTACATCGTTAAAATAGGGCCCCTTGTGTTTATGCGAGACCGCATGGCTGCGCTGCGGTATGGCCAGTGGTCAAGGAGCATATGGAAAAGGCTCAGGACACTCGGAATACAGCCTACAACTGGACTGCGCAAACAAGAGAGTTTCGGATGGGGGAGAAGGTGTTGTTGTTATTTTCTTAAACCATGTCACAAGCTGCTAGCCCAATGTCAGGGTCCCTAAGTGGTAGTGGAAAAGATTTTGCCGGTGAAATATCAGGTCCGCCAGCCAGGGCGGCGAAAACAGGAACAGATATACCATGTTAATCTGTTAAAGGAAGATGAGGAAAGGGGGTCCTTAACAATGATGGGTGAGGCAGAGCCAACTGTGGAAGAGGAGAACGGCAAGAGAGAAAAACCCTAACCAGAGCACAATGTGAAGGCCTAGATGGGCTAGTGGTCCAGTTTCAGCACGTCTTTTCCTCAGTACCAGGACAGACAACCTTGTTAATTGGGGACGCCGGGCTCACATTACCGTCCAGACTGGGGGAAACGGATCGTTATCATACAATTGGCGCCTCATGGATAACTTCTTAAGTCAACATCAAGACTACGCAGCCGCTTACAATGATGATGTGGTAGTGCACAGTTCCACCTGGGAGGAACACCTACAGAGTCTACACAGTGTGCAATCAACACTAGAGGCAACGGGTCTTACAGCCAATCCAAAAAAGTGCCGGCTAGGTCTGTAGGAGGTGGAATTTCTGGGATACAGGATTGGAAATGTCCTTATCAAACCTCTGGAAGAAAAGACGACAGCCATACAGGGATGGCCACGCCCACGGGACAAAAAAGGGGTGAGATCCTTTCTGGGGATCACCGGGTACTCTCGGCGGTTCATACCTAATTACACCTCCATAGCTGCCCCTTTGACAGACCGAACAAAGAAGACCCAACCCAAAATGGTGAGGTGGGGGTTAATGCAGAAAGGGCCTTCCAACAGTTGAAGGATTTACTATGTTCAGAACCAGTCTTACAGGCACCGGACTTCACAAAACCCTTCATAGTTTACACCGACGCTTCCGACACTGGGCTGGGCGCAGTGATGTCATAAGGACAGGGCCAGGATGAACACCCAGTCTTATTCACTAGCCGCAAACTAAAGGACATAGAAAAAAGGTATTCCACCATACAGAGAGAAGCACTGGCCATAGAATGGGTAGGAGGTTCCAACTGGTCACAAATCACGCGCCTCTCTGGTGGATGGCAGGACACAGGGAGGCCAACGAAAGATTGAAGTACAAGTATCTACGTACTTTACACTCTTACAATTTTGGGAAAGGTGCCATGTTAAAAATCTCTGAGCTCTTTGGTGTGACCCATCAATATTAGTCTTTGGAGATTTTATGGCCTGTGAGAAATGGTGTGTCTAAAGTACCATACACAGGAAAAACGTCAATGTTAAATTAACACTCTCAGTGTTTATATAGGTCTGGCCTATATAAACACTGAAGAGTGTTAATTTAACACTTAGGGTGTTGATCTAACACCAATGTTTTTACTAGCTTTGGCCATAAAGTGTACCTAAATATACAGTATTTCTGTGTATTGTCTTGTTCTTGCAATATTATGACTGGGCTGTTGGACATGGATATTAGAGTTTGTTGAATCACCTAAATAATCAGAATCAAAAAGAGATTTATTGTTTATTTATTTGTTTTACCAAACAAAGAATTTGTTCTGGTCTATTGGTGCATGTCATTTTAATGGTTAAATAAGCAAATACAGCCGTGGATGGAATGCTTCCAAATAATATTCTTTATGGCTGAGTGACAGAAAATTGTATATATAGGTTTTTCTGTTATAGTTTTTTTACTGCTGTCACCTGGTGTGTTGGCAGGTTTTACGCAGACATAACAATGTGCTGTGTAGGTGAGGTAGTGATCTAACAAAGTATTTATGATTGTAAATACTATTCAAAACTCAGTTCTGCATTTGCTATGAAAGCACACAAACGAACCATATTTCCCCAACCTTTGGCAGGGATTTGGCTCATTTGGCAGATTTTCAGTCTCCCCATGGAGTCCCGTATGCTAGGTAGCATTCTGACAGACCGGTCATGCAGCAGTGGCTCTACTGTGTTAATTAGGCCAAGGGGAATCAGCAAATATCTTTCCCTAAATAGCACAAGCAGGCCTCCCTCTCTGTCGATTCTAAAAGACCACAGGGACCTAACCTAGAATGCATCTATCCCCCCCAAGGGATAGCATACAACACCAGGCAGGATAATCGGCCGGCCGGCCAGCATGTCCAGTCTGAAAGAACTGAAAGCACTTGGAGATTATTCAACAATTTCTGCCAAATAATGCTCCATCAGAACAAAGCTAACAATGTCTGCCACATAATGCTCCATCAGAACGAAGCTCCATCAGACGCCAGAAAAGGTTTGTTTGGCATTGAAGCATCGATAACCTATTCTCACCAATACAATGAGCTATAATATAGGCCCAACAATGAGCTTTATCCATTTTTCACTTTTTCACAAGTGATCTAACTCATTTTTGAGTTATAACTGTTCTTAATTGATCTGTGACTTTTGTTTTTATACCCCCTCAACTTTTACAGGATATTGTTGCCTTACCTCATAATAACAACTCACCAAGATGTTTAAAAAAAACAAGGATCAATATGTGCACATTTCACCAAGGCTATCTGCATTTTATGATAACTCACAATCAACCAGGAAGTACTCTCCAACATTTGGCAATGCCAGCACTTTTTCCGACAACAAGGAGTCGCAAAAGCGGAAGAGAAGATGGGCTGTGTATGTCACTTGGTTGCTATGGTGCAACGAGGGAGTTTCTCGTCTTGAACCACACAGTTACTGTCAAATTAGTTTACTTGGCAAGTTGGCTATTTTTTCGTTATTTGAAAGATTCATCATTATTCCACACAACACGCAGCAGGCTTCCAAAGCACCTGTCTTGATTTCAGGGATGTGGGCTGTGATGTGAGGGGAAAAGCAGGGCTGAGATGGTTCAATTCATTGTAACACCTGCTACTGATAGGTGAGGTGCTGTGCATAGCTTACAGCTGCCAAAGCATGACCCTGCCAAGTTACAGAGGAGGGGGATCGGGTGAAGATTCCCTACGAGTAGTTCTGTCAATACACCCTGTGTTTCTTCCTATCA
This sequence comes from Umbra pygmaea, assembly GCA_016801145.1. Lineage (NCBI taxonomy): Eukaryota > Metazoa > Chordata > Actinopteri > Esociformes > Umbridae > Umbra > Umbra pygmaea. Next base: position 19,444 of record JACXGM010001293.1, read on the forward strand.
CTGCCAAGTGCATTAGTTTTGTTTTGAAAGCATATTTGATATTCATTTAATTTCGTTGTCACTGTGTTGTGTCCTTGTCATACCAGGCAGAAAGTGATCATTTATGATGGCAAAGTAATGAATGTGGTGTGTTGATGTGTGTTTCAGTACAACGAAACAGTGTCCGGGAAACATTGATCATTAGGACTGGCAGTTTGTGTGTATAAGTGTGTAATCTAATTACTGCCAAAGTGTTTGAGTTTTACATCAAAATTATAAAATGTTTGGGAAACTGAGGACGTATTGGGCAACCCTTTCTTACAAAAGAAAGGTATAGGTCTTACAAAAGAAAGGTATAGGTCTTACAAAAGAAAGGTATAGGTCTTACAAAAGAAAGGTATAGGTCTTACAAAAGAAAGGTATGGGTTAAAGTTAGTGTTTTGGAGTTAAGGTGAAGATAACAGTAAGTTAGGTTATAGGTTTAGGTTTAGAGGTTAAAGATTTTTTTATGATAGTACAGTACATTTTCTGGTCCCCACTTTGATAGAAATTCAAGAACGGATGTGTGCGTGTCATTTGCACTGAACAGTACCTGACAGACGGTGATGATTAGTGCTGGCAATATGAACACGGCTATGGCCATCCAGGTCACATAGGCCTTGTGCCCCCAGGACTCAGCGAAGTGAGCCCAACATTCAAATTCCCCTGGTGAGACCTCCGACCGTGAGAAGATGAACACCTGGGGGTATGAAGGGCCGTGTGGAGTCAAGGGCATGGAGGAGAAAAGAGGGGGAGAAGGTTGGAGTTCAGGTTTTAGGGAGTAAACAAATCAAAACAAACAACAAAAATTAACAGATTTAAATTTGCAACTAACAGTATTGGAGACTTCAAACATCCGCTGATCTGAAGTTACTAAACATGCGCCTAAAAAGGATGTGGATTTTCACTGCAGTTTGCAGGCCCAGGGGTCTGGAAACAGTAACCAGTATCCCATTGTGACTGAATGTCCTGAGCCAGCAGGCTAGCTGTCCTTGGTGAACACCTGAGGTAGCTTCATCTGAACAGCAAGGTCACTGTCTGAGTCGTCATCCGAATGCGTTTTCTTCAGGTTCAACCTTGTGCTGCAGCCAGTGGTGTAAAGTAATAAAGTACGGAAATATTTTTGTGTGCATCTGTGCTTTACTTGGATATTCATCTGTTTGCCAACTTTAGACTTTCACTTCAAATTGATACTTATTCTTCATTCAATCTTTCCAAACACCTTTGTTACAAAAAAATGTGCAATTAATTCCCTATTTGATATCTCACTGTGACTTTGTTATGCAAACAAAGCCCTGCATTTCGTTATGAGCAATTCGAAGTGAAACGCCTTAGACTCAGTTTTTGTTCAGTAGTGACCTATTTCTATAGAAAATAGAATTCTATTAGTCATTATTTACACTTTATCTCTCCATTGATATGTGTCCAAATAGTTCAGTGGGGCTATGCGCTGTTCGAATAAGATTACAAATGTGTGCACGGCGGTAGCGTAGGGATACAGGTGATACATTTAACTGGAAATTAACTCTGCATGAACTCAACTGGAAATTTACCCTGCACATTGGAATAGGTTTAACCCAGAGGTGGTTTCACTGGTGTAGAAAGACATAACCAGCCTGCTTGCAGCAGAGTCATAGTGAGAGAAGTTTACTTTCTCCTATACTGAACCCAAACTCATTCGGATCCGTCCCAGCTACATGGAGTTATAATGACGTGTCAAGGACCGGAACTCAGCCACACAAGTAGTCTCTACCCTATTATGAATAGTATTGTTAATTGTTCTTCAGTCAAAAAACATATATTAGCAATGCATGTAATATATTTGTTACATGACTACTATGCTAGATGAAGAGTTATGGTGAAAAACTTTGCTAGGTAATAATTTTGATAACTGCAAAATGTGGCTTTATGCCTAATGCTTACAAGATTATTAGGCAACGTATTAAGGGAAATTGGCAATGATATGACATCAAATATACTGTAGTACTTTATGGTTTATTACTGTATTTTACTATATAGTTTATTAACTTGCCCATCACTTGCTTGCTTATTTTTAGGATAGTGTAAGACATTGAGTGAAAAACCTTCAAGTGACCACCCTCAACCTTCTTGGTCCTGCACTGGATCAAAGCTTCAACCAGGTAGGATACATGCTATGGAGTTAAGTTGGACTTCAGTTTGCTTCAGTTTCTTATAATTCATATTAGTAAAACAATACAATATTTACATTATGTATCTTAACAAAACAGTAGAGGGATAGAAGAAAATGTGAACTGAAGTAATCTTTCAAGGATGTTCACATTCATATCACAATATTGCCATATTGTACACTAAAACAGTAACAATATCAGAGTCGGTGTGATGGTTGCCAATTTTTAAAAAAGGGGATTGTCTTTGTTTTTACAGTTGTAGCACATTCCATTTTAAAGTTCTGTGCACAACCCTGTCATTGACAAATGTTCATGAAACCTTTCTTCAAATGTTAAATATTTCATGGTTATTGCCATGTCACTTTTCATACCAATTGATCTACCTCCCTAATTTAGACATCACTGTTATTGTTTACTCTGAATATCTGCAGGATGTATGTTTTTTATTTATTAAAATTTTATCACATGTAATTCATGTGTAACTTTATGTCATCTTGCACCTGTTTGCTTTTATCTTTGCCAGGTCAATGAGAAATTGTTCTCAACATGCCCACCTGGTTAAAAAAGATGATGGCTTCACTACATTGAAACAGTAAAATGCCTACTAAAAAGTTATGGTAGCATGCTTTTCAGATATCATTATTATTCAACCCAGTGACCATAAGTTTTACCAACTCCAAAATGTAAAAGAAATGCCATTTGCATTTGAACGAACAGCTTTGAAGCTATGGGTTGTTACCTTAAGGAGCACCCTTGGAACATTTAGTGTGAACTGGCTTAATCAAGGACAGCATGACATGTGATTCAACTTGTCAGTTCATGCAGGGATTAGATTTACAGTACCCTTTGTCCTCCACACACCACTATTCATACAGGAATTAGATGTACAGTACCCTTTGTCCTCCACACACCCCTACAACACTGATGAGAGTTCCTGTCCAATCCTAACTTTCCGAGCCATGGCACCTAAGGCCCAACCGAGAGGCAGATAGGGCTGAGCAGCTGGCAAATGTGGTTGTGTCAAACCTGCGTAAAACAGCTAATCAACATTTAATATACCCCATTATTGTCATTATACATCATTATTTGTTCTACTCTATGTATTAGGACACACCTCCGGACAAGGTTATTCTTTAAACAAGTCTGAGCACAAAAGTCACAATGACAGATGAAAGAATGTTGAGTTGTGGAGCTGCCAGGTGCTGGAAGTCCGCTCCCGCACAATACACAGAGCGACAAACGATGAACTAGAGCACATTACGAACTACGAAAACAAATGATCAAGAAATATAATGAAAAAGTACATCAGTGTGTAACATTATTGCAAGAATATTGTCACTATACATAAAAAAGGGCTGTAGGTTATACCCAGGGTTCAAAATGAGCACCATTTGCTACACTCACCACCCAAAATAACAATAGTCATCTATTGAGTAGCTGGTAAAATCGGAACATTCACTAGCCGTTTGGGGCTAATAGCTGGCACACATCTAAGTACATAATTTGTCTCTGTTGAAAAGTGCCTTTTCATTTCCATTACCAACCTGTTTATAACATGATAGAAAGAGTGTGTTTTCAGATCATCCATGCTGTCTAACCATCCATGCGCGCTCTCTCTAACGGGGCATCCACAACAAAATCCTCTAGATGTTGAGATGTTTGGGCCTGCCTTCTCTCACACAGTGGAGCCTGTGTTGCAATTCCTGTATTTGCGGCACAGGTCTGGTGGATGAAAAAGTTAATTTTGAACCCTGGTCATTCCTCAAAATTGCATTTGGCTAAAAAAGAACAGAGTGTGGAAGACAGACAGACAGACACATTTCTCTTGTGATACGGCCACATATCATTGAGCTAATGATGGCCTAGCTACTGAATGTCATTAGACTTGTTCCCATTCTCTTTCCATGTGACTAGGATGTCAGAAGCCAACAAGAGCGCCTTACCCAGTGATTGGCATACAGATGTAAATATGATGTCTGATATTTTATTGGAAATATTTAGTCCACTACGTTGACAGAGATAATAAGCTGGACTACTAAATGAGTAGGGCTCGTGTAACCCTTGTTGCCTAGCTGAAACCCAATATCCAATATTTTAACTTTACAGGGCAAAACTATTTTAACTAAATTAAAAAGAGAGAAATATGGCTTTTGGCAAAACTTAATGAGCTATGCATTCCGCATCATAGGAAAAGTTTATTCCACTGGAACATTTTTTATGGAAGCCTAGGTTTTTTTGCATTTTTTTGCAGGTCATTTTAATTAGAAGTTTTTGTCTTTCTTTTTCAAAAGGCCACATTTAAACAGGTTGCCCAATTGTGATAAATTAGACTGGATAATTTCCCAAAGATATTAATTATGTAACTTATTTTTCTAGAGTATGTCCTAGACGAAGTACCTCTGCCATTCAGTTATGCAATAAACGGTTCACACTTTTTTTACTTCTACTTTGTGTAATTAAGTACTTTTAAGATCACATATTTACTTTTGATAGTCAAGTGCAGTTACATTCTGATACTTTGACACTTTCACTCAAGTAGAATTCCAATAGGTGACATTTCACCTTTGCTGGAGTAGGAGTTTAGAACAGTATCTCTACTTCAACTCAAGCATCATTCTCGAACACCTTTTACACCTCCGCCTGCAGCCCATACTTCTTCACTGTGTGTGAGAGATGCAAACCCTCACAAGCAGTAAAACAAACATTAATGCTAAGATCTGATAATCAACTGTCAGTATGGAATGATCTTATTTTTATTTAAATGAATCGTGTCCAATCATGATAGGGTTAAGGTCAGGATTAGGGTCAGCAGACAGGGTCAGGAGTCTCACCTGTGGTATGGACAGTAGGAGGGCCAGGCCCCAGGCAGTCAGGATGGGAGTGTTCCAGCGTGACATTGACCCACCCCTGTACGCCTGCAGTGGGCAACAAATAGCATAGTGCCGGTCTACCGTCATGGCGACAATCATATAAGACGAGGCAAACATTCCTACGATCTGAAGGTATTTTACTGAACGACACAGAAAATCAGGCCCCTGGAACCTTTCTGTGATGTCCCACACCAGCTGGGGTAGAACCTAAAGGATGGACAGGAACAAAGTTAATATTAAATAAGCTGACTACTAGCATATTATTACTAGTGTATGTGTAAGTCAGTACATGTTAGTATGTAAATTGATTCTAAGCAAACCAACTCCTATAGCAATAAACTGTGTATATATATTTCAACACTCAGGCCATTACCATTGTGTTTAAGAACAGCACCTAGCAAACAATAGTGGGTATGTAACCTTACACACTCCTTATTTAAGTGTCCCATTGTGATGGAGCATTAGAGAGGTTAAGAATAGTTGACTCCTTCTTAGTGTTGTACTTCAATCCTTTGGTACACAGACCGAAGTGGTCAGGATAGCTAGCTGCAGCCCATATAATGGTATTACATAAGTCACTCTGCATCTGTTAAACTGCATCAATGTTGTGCCTAACAACAGGGTTGTGATTAATGCTGTACATAACCCTGAGCTGCTGATGGTGTGTATTGGCCAATATGAGGCCTTGACGCCACTGGTCGGCCATCTTGGTTCATCAAGTAGGAGCAATCCTCTACAGCAGGGGTCACCAACCCCTTGGGTACAGCAATTAATTCAATTTCTATTACATGTCTCATTGTAATTTTGTTGTTATGGAGACAGTCTAATTACTTTATGGAAAATAATTAACAAGGCAAACATTAATGTAGACATGGATAAATAATAATAAATCAGTTTATAAGTTTGAAAAATATATATACTGTACATTTTACAATGGAGGTAATGTACCAGTATGGCTGTGTAGCTGGCAGTCTTACCTGGAACAGCCCCACCACAAGGTCAGCCAGACACAGGTTAACCATGAACAGATGCATTGGAGCGTTGTGTTTCCGCCTTCGAAGCAGCACCCACAGAACAAACCCATTACCCAGAGTAGTCAGGGCCAGCACCAGACTCAGCACCCCTATCTCTGCACGGGCCAGGCCCACATCCCTCACCCTAGGCTGGGGTGAAGTGTAGGGTGTGGTGGAAGAGGTGTTCTCAGGGATGATCCAGTAGTAGGACCCTGGCCCTGCATGAGAACTGTTGAGGGGCGTGAAGTCAGTAAAGAGGGAGGAAGTAAGGTTTGATCTTCCTGTCGTGGCAGATGCCAGAGAGGGATGACCGAATCCATCCCAGCCCGTTTCCCCGGAGATGGTTTCCATGCCTGCGAAGTAACAAAAACAAAGCAGAGATCTTCTGAAACTAAAAACAATCAAATCTACTCCTTTCTTTGGGGGAGGAAGAGGGGACAGAGAACGCCTCAGAAAACACGCTAGTCTTTTAGCCCCACCTAGTTTTCTAACAGCATGCGATTCAGCATCAATAAAATAAACATGGTATAACATTTGATAACAAACAGACTTTTGTTAGTTTGTTAGGTTGCTATAATTTAGATTAAATTCTCTTTAATTGCCCTCCAATTTGATGGACAGGCCACTTGTTGATCCCTTCCTTCCTACATTGGTGCACTATGGTCAGCCATTTTGCAAACCTTTCTTGCATCTTTATTTGACTAGTTTAAGGGGCAAAATCACAGGAACAAAAACAGACGAAACAGCAGCATTCTACAAGCAAGAAAATACGTGAGAAAACTTGGATGGATTGACAGACGGAAAGAGAGAGAGAAAATGAGACAGAGCATCAAAATAGAAGAGGCCCCATTAGTTCCAGACCAGCTTTCTCTCTCTCTTTCCCTTACTTTCTCTCTCTCTCTGTCTCTGTCTCTAGACACATTAGAAGGACACTTTGTTTCATTGATTGTGATCTTCTTCCTGGTAGATGTTGTCATGAGGTTATTAATAGCTATCACAGTCCACGGCATTGTCCTGTTGTAAAACAACTGCCTGATGGTCTAATCATTCATTTGAACAAACTCACAAATGCTTGTTTGAATAACATATTAATTACCAATATTTAATATACAACAAAAATACATTAAAATGTAATTTAATTCGATGGTCTCCAAGGTTGAGATATATTAAATTCTAATTTAAAAGAGATAAAATGCTTCATTGACTATTTCCTGTCAGTATGTATGTAGTTAACTGAGCCGTGTTTTTCCGCAGCAGTCCGTGTATTGGTCTGTCTGGCTCCGTCTGACGTAGGTCCTGCCCTTACTTTGTTTTCTTTCTCATAGTTTCCCCAGCTTGATCTGACAGCTCCTACATCCCCCCTCTCCATCGTTCTCCCTATCTCTTTGAACTATCTCTCCATCCCTCTCAAACTCACCACTTTACCTCCTTCACTTTCATACTCCATCTTTCCTTGTATCGCTCAAATTTTCCCTCTCTCCATTCCTTGTCTTTATCTCTATCTTGCCCTCATAGAGTTGCATTTTTCCCTACGCTGCAATCACACCCTCTCTTGATCCCAATAAAACCCTGATTATTTTCTCCCTTTTATAAATAAATAGCTTTAATGTAAACAGACCTAATATGAATGGAACTGACAATTTGAGGAACAGTGTCGTGGGATAGCGGGAGACCCTGACCAAATAAACTGAGAGAAAGAGAACGGGAGAACAGGGATTATGGGAATAGAAACAGGGATGACAGAGGGAAGGTACTATAGAGGCAGGGACCCGTATGATGCTTTCAGGAAATTAGATATATTTTACACATTTTATGTATTTCCATGCATATTCATCATTTAATCTGTCAGTTACAAAACTATTTAGCCACAACCAGACTAAATTACTAACTGTCTAGCTACTTTATGAACAACAGCAGCTTGTTCTAGAAACTGAAGCAATTTAGCTTCACTCATATAATTTCTTAATTGCGTGTGACTAACAACAAATTACAAGGATTACACTGAGTCCTAGCACAGCCACTTAATTAGCCATTAGAGGCTAAAAATACTGTTCCCACTGCCTGGTAGGTGTGATGAAACAGTTAGATATATTTTTCAAAAGTGTTACCAACTGTGCTGCTCTCTTCCAAAGAACCATATCTGTTGAAAAGTCATGGGTTAAAATATATTTAAATCTCAACCTTTTTTATTCTTACTTTACATGTTTGCACTTAACTGTCAAAGCAGGGTTGCCATGTCTGGGCTTATTCTATTGATCATTAAGCAAGTCAAGTTTAATCAAACACAGATATAAAATATTTCAAATTATTTGAAATAGTATATGAAGCCAGGTCTGGTTTGAAGGAATGACAGCTGAACACAGCTGGATCGTGGCCTCTTTAATGGACCTCTGTTCCGGGCTGGCCCGTTTGGCTCAGTAATGTGGCTTCTTCACCAGACATCTGTTTTGGGCTGGCACACTCCACTCAACAGCAGGCTGGGACTGATTGAGTGACAAGAAGACTTAGAGAGTATCTTTCTCTCTCTCAAGAGTAAATGTGTCTGTGCGTACAAAAATACACAGATTATAACTGAGCAAACATACTGGTAACTTGTAAATTAAAGTACAACCCCAATTCTGAAAAAGTTGGGACAGTATGGAAAATGCTAAAAACAAAGAGGAGTGATTTGTGAATGTACAGTACTTTGACTTGTATTTAAAAGAAAACTTATAAAGACATGGTATTTGATGTTTTACCTAATCAACTGCAGAGTTTTGTAAAGGTAAACGTTTATTTTGAAATTGATGCATGCAACACGTTCCAAAAGAGTTGCAACATGGGCAGTTCAGGACTAATAGCAAAGTGGCAATTTGAAATAAGGTGATGTGATATAGGTGAGGCAATTGTGTAATTATAGTAAAATGGTATGTTCCACTGTGTCTGTGTGTTAGTGTGTGTGTATTATTTACCTCTAACGTGTATTGCCTATTTGTGTTTACTATTGTTCCATAAAAGTCACCAAAATGTCACCAAAAAAGTAACTTTCATCATTTTGTGGGCTTATGGGTTAGGTTTAGGAGGTGGGCTTATGGGTTAGGTTTAGGAGGTGGGCTTATGGGTTAGGTTTAGGGTTTGAGTAAAGGTTAGATAGAGAACAAGGTTACTAAGGTTAAGGTTAGGGCAACGGCTGGGTTAAGGTTAGTGTTAGTTTTAGAGGTTTGGAAAAATAGGTCCTTGAATGTACAAAAAAATAAAGTTAAGAGTCTTGATAACATGGTGTGTGTGTGTCTATGTCTGTGTGTGGTAGTATAATTGCTGCAATCAGTAAAGCCCCACTGGGTAAGCTACCAAACATCAGGCATCTTAAACATTGCCCCAGATGGTGATGGTTTTATTCCGACTTAAAACAACACATTTCTGACAAAGCTGCCATCATAAACTCTGATACAAACCACTTATCATTTCTCAGATAACATTCATTTACATAAGTTGCTTACTAGGAAACATAAAGTTTAAAATTCACATTTAAAATGATAATAAAAAATGATAGCCTTGGCACATGAAGGAGCCAGTTAGGCTTCATTTTAAGATTGTACATAGAGTTCATTTTTCTCAGTTTAGATTGTCTGAAATATGCATAATCATAGAGATCATTTTTCCAAGTTTAGATTGTCTGAAACATATCCAGATGTAAATGATGAGTGTGGTAGATGTCATGTCTCTGCATGTGAATTTAGAATTTGTTCTTTCAGTGCTCTGAACTGAGAATAATATTATCAGATATTACTTGATATCCATCTATGTACCTTGATAGCTGTGTTTGGTGATCCAGAAGACTCCCAAACATGTAGCTATCATTGCATTTACATCCCCAGTAGCTCAATTGTCATGATGAGGAAGGAAAACTAGGTGAGAGTATACTGTTTCTGTAGTTTAATGAATCAGTGAAGGTCCAGGATGATACAACGGCAAAAGAAGTGGAAAAATGGTAGCGAGTATACACAATGAAAGACTATAGCCTGAATACACTTTGCTCTTCCACAGCATAGAACACAAAGGCTAAAATATATAGAGAGTGCCTAAACTCCAGCTACAACAGAACATCAGTTTATTTTAATTTACTGTACTTTAGAATGAATGTACTTCATTTCTGGACAACTGCAGGCCAACATAACAATAACAATGTACCACACCACACCTCTGAATCAACAGAGGTTAAATAGGAACCTCAATAGACAACAGCTGCACGTAATCAGCAATCAGAATCCACAAGCACTAGGCTAGACTAAGTAGATACCTATCCAAGCCTCTGGTGTTCAGGGGGGTGGTGCCACAGCTCCATAATACAATATACATATAACAGAACCCATATACCAATGTAAAACGATAGAGCAATGCCCTGGCCACAATATATGGAACAACACATAAACTGAACAGAACTCAAAAGGCATAAATGCATGAAAACACATAATATATAGAATATATATACATAAATGAGTCCATATCTCAATTCATGACACCGTGAGATCTATTGTAAATCTGTTCAGCCCCCTGCATTTTTAATTTGCTTAGAGAGGTTATGTTCTTCCTGCAGTTTGAGAAATGTATTTATTTATTTAAATAATATTTATTCTCTAACTTTCGGGTTCCAGCTCTGTATTTGTATTAAATGTCAAACCTTCTAACATATTAAAATGTTTGCAGATGCTCCCCTCTATGAATTGTTCTAAGTCTAAGCAGATTTTCCTCTAGGTTTTTATTTGTCATGTCTTAATTTCTTACTGTATTACCTTTGTTTATGCTGTATGTTTAGTGAGTTTCCCTTTGTTTCTTGACTTTGTGTTGGGTTGTTTTCGTGTGGGTTTGTGCTGTCTTTGGGTACTTATGGTGCGTATGGGTGTGGATGGTTTGGGGCTGTTTATGTTTTTGTTTTGGCTTGCTCCCTGTGTTGTCACAAAAACATTCAATAACAAAAAAAGGATTGGAATCGGGTTGTACCACTTCACTTACCATCCTCCTGTCTGTCTGACAAAAGGAGACATCTTTGCCCCACAATGCATAAAGGAATATTAATGTTATGAATAAATTGTTATCACATCTTTGTGCCATGATGAACTGCTGAATAATATATGTTCTAACAGTGTAGGTCCTGAAATAAACGGTTCATATTATATCTATTCGGGACAGTTTAATATTAATGAATTCTTTTGCATTTATATTGGATCTCCTTTATTAATTTGATGGATATAGAGTACGTTTGGGTACTTTAAAGGGCACATTTCATCGTTATGTTTTTAAGATTTCAAATCCAACCCTTCTCTCTATTTCATCTCTTCTGTTTTTTCAATCAGGTAATCTCTTGTTTAGTTAATGTCTGAACTTGAGGACCCTTAGTGGCCCCTGGTTTGTATTAAATCTAGAATCATAAGAGGCATATTTATGTGCCTGTTACTGTCTGGATCTGCTATCCAGCCAGTTATCTCCTTGTAATAATCAGTGAACAAATTTAGCTTTTACTTGGCATGCTCTCCCAGCAGACAATCATAAGCCAATCATGGTCACAGAACAGTTAATTCAGTTACTTTTTAATATTTTTGTTTTTTATGTCTTTTATGTCTCTATCCACAATCTCTCTCTCATGCTCCTCTTTCTTCCTCTGTGCCATTTTCCCTCTTCTCACCCTCCTTCAGAAAGCGCTTCATTCAGTGTTGACTGTGACCCATAACTTGACTGAGCGTCACAGCAGGGCCTAATGATTGTTAGACTAGACTATGGTAGTAATGTTATTCGTACGAAATAAGAATAACAACACATTCAGATTTACATTCCCACAAATTATGCAAGCAATATGTATTGGGACATTTGTCTCACATGTTTATAATTGATCAGGTGTTTCCTATTGTACTGATTCTTAACACATTAATCTATAACTGTGTAGTCAACAAACTATAATGAAGTTAGGACATTTACATCATGGATGAAACAAGCTATTTTTCCAACAATTGTTTACAGACAGATTATTCCATTTGTTCCACTAAGTTGAGTGTGCTGTTAAACAGCATAGAAATTTCCAGAAAAATACGTCATGGATTTAGAAGCATCTGATAGGGTAACTGACATAATTTGAGTCAATTGGAGGTGTACCTGTGGATGTATTTAAAGGCCTATCTTCAAACTCATTGCCTCTTTTCTAAAAATCTAAAAGAATGTGCCAAGATGCGAAAAAAACAATTGTAGACCTCCACAAGTCTGGTTCTTCCTTGGGAGCCATTTCCAAATGCCTGAAGGTACCTCGTTCATCTGTACAAACAATAGTTTGAAAGTATAAACACCATGGGACCACACAGCCATCATACCGCTCAGGACGGAGACACATACTGTCTCTTAAAGATGAACATACTTCAGTGTAAAAGATGTGAATCAATCCAAGAACAACAGTAAAGGACCTTTTGAAGATCCTGGAGGAAACAGGTAGAAAGGTAACTATATCCACTGTTAAACAAGTCCTATAACAACTTACTGAACATGTTTTTTGTTTGGAGGAGAATTATGTGGATATATTGAAGCAACACCTCAAGACATCAGTCAGGAAGTTAAATCTTGGTTTAAATTGGTCTTCTAAATTGACAATTGACAAGCTTGCATCCTAAGTTGTAGCAAAATGGCTTCAGGACAACAAAGTAAAGTTATTAGTGGCCATCACAATGTCCTAACATCAATCCTATAGAACATTTGTGGACAGAACTGAGAAAGCATGTGTGAGCAAAGAGGCCTAAAAACCTGGCACAGGTACACTCATGCTCCCCGCTGGGCAAGGCAGTCATTGCTGCTAGCCTCCTACAATCTGCTAGCATAACCAGAGAGAGGCCCCGCTACATAAACCCACACGGATCCTGGATATAAATGCTATGCTACCACCTCTTCTTAGCTTGCATTCCACTGCCTAAGCTGTCGACAATGGGTCAAATTACCATAAATGTCAGCAATCTGAGAAACTCAGAGAAGATTTAAAACACTGATTAATGCCCTACTATATTCCAGAAATCAGTGCATTGTCTCTGGTCAACTTCCGTCTCAGCGTTTTAGTAACCTTATCTTTACTCGCATCTGACAGTTACATACCTGGCTCAAGGGGTACTGTTGGTCTTTGGGAATTGTGGACAATTTTACAGCTTTCCTAGACCGGTCCAATTTATTCCTCCAGGACAAACTACATCCAAACAGGTATGGCTCCTATACTCTCCTTAAATATGTATCTTACTCCAGCCTCACGTAGAGCTTTTGATGCTTGACACTGTGTGCCATTGGAGACTGTTAATCAGGATTGGTTGTTTCTGCATCATCTACGTTCACAAAGCGTTGTATTTCATATTACTCCTTGTGTGTCTAGAAGACTGGGTCAGACCTCCTCGGGCTGAATTCTTACACCCATTGTGGCAGATCCTGATCTGACCTGAAATTGTTAGTACAACTCCTATTTGCATTGAAAATCCAAATTTTTAAAAAATGTAAGGGACTTGGGTTTTTACATTTAAATATACATAATATATTGCCTTTATTAAGATTTTAGTTTCAGGTCAGTCCTGAGACATTTCAGGCTTCAAACATAAAGATATGAAACTGTAATTTTTTGTGAAGAATCAACAACAAGTGGGACACAATTATGAAGTGGAACGAAATTTATTGGAAATTTCGAACTTTTTTAACAAATAAAAAACTGAAAAATTGGGCGTGCAAAAGTTAATACTTTGTAGCACCACTCGTGATTACAGCTGTAAGTCGCTTGGGGTATGTCTCTATCAGTTTTGCACATCGAGAGACTGAAATATTTTTGCCCCTCCTTGAAAAACAGCTCGAGCTCAGTGAGGTTGGATGGAGTGCGTTTGTGAACAGCAGTTTTCAGTTCTTTCCACAAATTCTCGATTGGATTCAGGTCTGGACTTTGACTTGGCCATTCTAACTCCTGGATATGTTTATTTGTGAACCATTCCATTGTAGATTTTACTTTATGTTTTGGATCATTGTCTTGTTGGAAGACAAATCTCCATCCCAGTCTCAGGTCTTTTGCAGACTCCATCAGGTTTTCCTCCAGAATGGTCTTGTATTTGGCTCCATCCATCTTCCCATCAATTTTAGCCATCTTACCTGTCCCTGCTGAAGAAAAGCAGGCCCAAACCATGATGCTGCCACCACCAAGTTTGACAGTGGGGATGGTGTGTTCAGGGTGATGAGCTGTGTTTCTTTTACGCCAAACATAACGTTTTGCATCGTTGCCAAAAAGTTTGATTTTGGTTTCATCTGACCAGAGCACCTTCTTCCACATGTTTGGTGGGTCTCCCAGGTGGCTTGTGGCAAACTTTAAACAACACTTTTTATGGATATCTTTCAGAAATGGCTTTCTTCTTGCCACTCTTCCATAAAGGCCAGATTTGTGCAGTATACGATGGATTGTTGTCCTATGGACAGACTCGCCCACCTCAGCTTTAGATCTCTGCAGTTCATTCAGAGTGATCATGGGCCTCTTGGCTGCATCTCTGATCAGTCTTCTCCTTGTATGAGCTAAAAGTTTAGAGGGACGGCCGGGTCTTGGTAGATTTCCAGTGGTCTGATACTCTTTCCATTTCAATATTATCACTTGCACAGTGCTCCTTGGGATGTTTAAAGCTTGGGAAATCTTTCTGTATCCAAATCTGCCTTTAAACTTCTCCACAACAGTATCTCGGACCTGCCTGGTGTGCTCCTTGTTTCATGAAATTCAAATTTCTTCCGCTTTGACGTAGAGTTGGTTGTCCTGAAGCTGTTGGAGTACCTTTTTTACATGTACAACGTGTTCTGACAAGGATGAGGAGTAGATGAGAATGTCATCTATATAAACCACCACATAGTCCAGCATGTCTCAGAAAATCTGCGCTGTGCTGTGCCCTGTGGCTGAGTGATGAAAACATAATTGAAGAGCTACAGTCATAGAATTCAACACCTCATATTTCGCAGTCCCTATAGAAGTTGCCCACTCCAGGGCCTACCGGTCAATAAGGAGAAAATGTGATCAACCTTGTTCTCGACTCAGACAACGTGGCAGATCAATGTGATGAACAGGGTGTTTAATTTAATTTTCACACACAACAGTAGTCAGGCAGGTAGTTTTCAGTACAGAGGAAAATCCAAAGAAATACAATACCAGTATCCATATCCCAAATTCAAAAGGCAGGCTGGGTCAGGTACACAGGAGATCGTAAGGCAACAGTATAAAACGGCCAAATCAAAAACGAAGGTCAAAGGCAGAAACAGGGCCAAAATCTCTCTCTATAGTCAGAACTATAGAGAGAAGGTTCATATTGAGTGGAGGCAGGCGCGTCTTCAGCAAACATATATTTTATTGTAGCAAGCATGAACTGGACAGAAAACAGAAACAGAACAAAATGAGGACTTGAGACTAACCAATATAAAGACAATAGAACACCTGACATGAACAAATGAGCACAACACTACATTAAACACATGAACAGACTTAAGAACAACATAGAACCAACATTACCCTAAACATAAGAACAACCTAATGACATTACTACAAGGAACAAGAACAACCACGTACCTGGACAGAAAACAATGAACCACACTGAACAACCAAACAGACAGAACAAAATACTATACTAACGAGGGAAGGAGGTGCAGGTGTGGACTAAACAACAGAACTGATAGGCTTACAAAAACATGTGATGGGATCATGTGACACAAAGAGCGGGAAACCAAAACCAAAACAAAACACGTAAGGGAGAAACCACCATGAAGTGACACAGAACAGGCACAAAGACTATGGACATTGTGACAAGTATGTTGCAGTGTATACAAATAATACCTCACAGAGAATTACTCTAACAGGCATGGTTATATAGAGCAGGACATAGGTGTGTAGAATACTGGTGATTGTGAGGGAGGAATGGCGTTACTTTGAACTGAGACTGGACTCATGTGTATATATATATTGTTTAGTGTATTTATATACAGTATATGTATGTATGTTCAGCCATTTGTGTTTCTTATTCAGTGCTACTGCATGGTGGTTTATTTTTGTTTAAAATCAGGTGAATACACCTTTAAGGAATCACAACCTCTCTCTGATTTGGGCATCTGTTCTAGACAGGGTTTAGCAGAGATTGTCCTGGTATCTTGTAGATTTGTTTGATTGATGATTGCCTTCAGCCGTGTCCTATTAGCTAGTTAAGGTTGTGCTATATGAAGTGGCCCAGATCAGAGAAAGGCTATCGATCATTGATTATTTGTTGCCTGTGGTTTACGTATGTTGTGTTTGAAGTCAGTCCTGGAGCTACGTTGGTGTTGTGAAAAGTGAGTCCGTTAGTTTGTAGTTTATGTTTATTTCTGTTATTTTTATGTTTAGCTATCAGCGTCCCGTGCCGCTGCAAAGAGCACGTAGGCTAAACATTGTAGATAGATTTGCACATCGCTATCAGCGTACCCTGCAACCTAATGTGTGTCCTGGGCTGCAATCGTCATATTTGTTAAATAAACCACAACAAATGAACCATCTACCTGCCTTTGGATTTCCCTCTCTCAACTATACACCACTGAATCGTGACAGTCTCATATTGTTTTCCCTGAATAAAGTAAGGGTAATAATTACAATATTCATTAGCAGGATGGCAATGCTTGATGAAGAAGAGAGACACAGTTATTTTTTTTAGATTTTTCTATTTGTTCATGATATCATTAGTTTGTATAGATTTACTGAACGCCACAGTTGTTTTTGCAGGATTTGCAAAGCTTTTTTTTTACAATCTTCAGTGAAAGTTGTGTCTTATTCTTGCCTACCGACACTTTCAAAATGACATTTATTGGCTCATGCAGAGACCTCGAAAAACCAATAAATACATTAACCAGCACTGTCTTACACTTGAAATTTGCTGAGCAGAAGACTATCTGGTGTAGCTCTTTGGAAGCATTGGTGATTCTGAGTCTGAAGGTAGCTGGTTTGAATCGCAATTTGCATAATATTTTTTGGAAAATGTGTAACTCATTAAAAAACCATAATTTAGTCTACTTATAAATAATTATGCATAACTCATGAACATACAGCATTGGAGAAAATTAAGGAACCACTATACTTAATATTTTGTTGGGAAATGTGAAAACAAAACTGTGGGTTATTTCTAATCTCTAAAACAACTACCGGTATGATTTAATAAGATGGAAATACATGAACAGCAAAATGGGGGACAACAGGTTTACTGATACCTTGGGGCAGATGCCAGTATTTATTTGACACTTTATTGACATTACAGACTCATGGACATTACTCTCTAAGATTTGGAAACTGTTTTTTATATACTGTGTATAATACCCCAATAGAAGAAAGATTTCAAATTTGCTGCCCCATCATTCTGAAACACATTGTGAAAGGAGCGATAATTCAATCATTTTCTCGTTATGTTAATATTGTGGCAGGGGAGGTGTCCCATATTTTAAACCTGCTTTTGTAAACTCCTCTGCGAGATCTAACTCTGTATGTTTTGTTTTTAAGTTGTTTACTGACTTGTGTTTCATCCGTAATAATAATAACAACAATAAAAATATAAATAATGAGTATTACATAGATATACATCGTAATAGCAGTAATAAAGGTGAGAGAGGAAGGGGTGTTGTGTATTTTGGCCTGTGTTTTTGGGCATCAACAGTGTGAACAGCCTTGAGACTGTCAGGAAGGAAGCTTCATAGATGTGGCACGTGGGAGGAAAAGGCACGGTCCCCTATTGTTCAGAGCGGAGTCAGAGGTGCAAGTATCATTTTGGTGTAGCTTGACCGTAGGGTAACGGGGTGATAACTAGGAACATGCACCCGTGTGTGCACATACTGTATTTATATGATTTATTTGAGCCAACAAACTATATTAACCTCACTGACACTCAGCAGTTACTCCTCATCTTTCTCTGCCTTGATTAATGTAAGCCTGCAATTTATAGGCCATGTACTGTCAGCCGGTGATCACGGCCAAAACTACAGAAAAATCTACATCAGTCCTGGAAACTTAAAGTGATAACATTCCGCCAGAGCACGACTGGATGATTTTCAAGCAACTTGTCAGCAAAGACTTCCTTGTCCATCTAGAGGCCAACTAGTTGGACGAGAGGGAGAATATTACCGCAAAACTTGGATGTTTGACATTTCATCAGTATCGGCCTATCAGTGTCATGAATCTTGCTCAGAAGACGCCAAACATCTTAATAGTCACCAGTTATGCATGCTCAATCACGACAAACAACAACCAAAAAGCACTCTGTGACAAGTTGGCTAAGGGTGTAAAATAAACGGGTCTCTCCATAAATGCCTATGGCAGCACCTTCATACAGTCAGGTGCACTATAGCGTATATTACTATGGGAAGAACTTGGACACTAGTCTTAAATGTAGACTGTTTAGTTCAATCAAGGGTGGCTGTCGAAGCATCCAAGATCACAGGGTTCTGCTACAGCTGCATCAAAGCCAGTCACCATACCAGTCTACATCTCAGTCTGGATCCATTTGAACTCCACACCAAGCTGATTGCAGGCCCCAATGTTCAGTTTTCTAGTCTAAAAATGTCCCTAAAGAGATATATTTTTTAAAATCCAAGCCATGTTTTCACAGTTTATTTTAACTGGTTTGTTGTTCATTTCTCTCAGAACATTTCGTAAGCTGCTGAATCTCTGCTTGGGAGAGATCTGTTAATGTCAAGCTTCCTGAAAAGTGTATGAAAATGTCAAGTTGTTACTATTTTTCACTTTTGGTGGAATTCTTTTCTACAACAATGGCCAAACTTTTGGGCAACATTAACTCAAATCCATGATTGCTGTATGTTTTGTGATGAGGGAAAACACACAAATACATATTTACAGTACACACACACTGTTTACATCAGATACTTTATAATGTATATATATATATATTGTTTTTAGTATAGTGTGTGCCAAACTTAATTCCAAAATACAAGCAAGGCTATCTGAAATTCACAAACCTTCATGCAAATGATGTTGAATGGTTTTGTCATATTTTGCTAGATGGATAGCAGCCCAGCTACTCCCCACCAAGAGTGCTTATCAGTGAGTCTGCTTTTCTTCACCTTAAAGCTTTTACCCTGATTAAAACAAATCAACCCTGTCCTTTGTAGGCCGATGTATGTGGGCTGTAAAATTAATGTCAATTGAGTGATTTGGTTCATATGGTAAATGATCTAACATTATTGGATGAAACTTTTTTTTAAGATGCTATAAAATATTTGAACTTGTGATTATTATATGTCAAAATAAGCCAAAATGAATCAAGACATTTATTTAAATAAAATCAATTAAGTATATAATGTAAATACCTTTTCTAGGGAACTAAAATGGTCAGTTAATATACCTTGGCAAGATAAAAAGAAATAATTGTTAAAGATCTATCAATCTAAGTTTGTATATCTAGCTAGGTAATAAGATCATTTTCTGGTGTGTGTGGAATCATCAGTTTTCCTGTCCCTCTACACCTCTTACACACAGACACACCTATGGTTCTTTCTCTCTCTCTCACGTACAGAAGCTCATAGCTCTGTTTTCAGCACCATAGGTAGTTACCCTGAGTCCAAGCAGGTAGTTATAGTGCTTTTGAAAACAGTGTAGGGGTCAGTTATATCTTTCACTGTGGCTTCCCAGTTCTGCTCTTGCTCTGGTATCACTGCGACTCAATCGAAGATCCCATATCGAGGTAACACATCTTTTCGGGATCGTGTGTTCTCCTGTCTTCCTTCACCTCTACGGTACACACCTCTGTTCTTCTTCTCAATCATGTTCACCCTCCCTCCCTCTTCCTCCCTCGATTTTCCCCGCTCCCTTCCTCATCCTCCCTCTATCTCCCCCCACTCCCTCTCTCGCATCTCTCCCTCCCCCCGTCTCTCTCATATCTCTCTCCTCCCACATTCTGTGAGTGTCCATCCATCAAACCAGGCTCAATGAGACATGTGCCAAAATATGACATGAATCGAAATGCTGCCTGTTCATACATGCAAGCAAGGGCGTAGGAACGGGGGGGGGGGGATGTTACAGACAGGCAATGTGCCCCCCCAATAATAACAACAATTTTTGAAAAATATATGGTGTGTCCCCCCCATTATCAAACTTGTTCCTACGCCCTTGCAGGCAGGCGTGCACGTGGGTACAGAGGCAGGCAAGCGCACACACTCAGGACAGACACACTGCATTGGCCCGAAGGGCACATGCTGCCCAAGGACCCTGATCATAAACATGGCCTCAGAGACCTCTGTTGAATTTGTAGGTCATTCTCACTGAGAGTTCACATTAACTTGGCAAGTTGTAGCACAATCTGTGAAAGTGAAGGAAATGTCCTTTAACCTTCCAGCAAAAACAATGCCTTTAGTGTTAAAGTGCAGGAGAATTGAATGTTAAGTCAATTTAAATCTATTTCATTTGAGGCAAACTTTTCGGTAACAGCCCAACAAACGTTTGAGCGACAAACAAGTCTGTTTCATCTTCTGAAATGAAAAAACCTAGGGAACACAGTCATTTGTTAAGAGTTGACAACAGTTGTCGTCTGTAGAGGTTTATGGTCTGACCTAATGGTGGGAGCTAAGACCTCATAAATATACCATTTAGACTCAGAAGTCTTAGGAACACAAGGATGTTGTAATATTTCTGCACCCTGGTCACAAACCTCTCTGGTGATCTAAAGGTAGATTGAGTACTCTTGCTACAAAATAAAAGTCCATTACTGCAAAGTAAAGTAAACAAAAAAATACTGTTGTTATACTCCCTTTTACATTTCAGTTTAACAGTTAAAAAGCAGTAAAGGTAAATGTTAAAGTCACTTTAAATAATTTATTATTCACATTTTTATGTGAATGGTAAACAAACTGAATTTATATAGCACATTTTTTTTACCAACAATGGCCAGCAAAGCGCTTTACAGTGCCTCACATTCACCCATTCATTCACATATTCATACACCAACGGCAATGTCTACCAATATAGGTCATAATACTCCATATCAATTTTATTATAAATTATTCATTCATTTTAAAGCATAGCCCACAAAAAACATTGGGCTGACAACCATCCAACCAGACACACAGACAGACAGCACACAGTAGCTGGTTGGAGGCTGGCTGGCAGAGCAGATGAGCAGCAAACAAGCTGTCTGAAGGCACTCATGGTTAGATTTCAGAGTAACAAAGGGATAATTGGTCAATACAGGATTATCGCTCAAATGGGACTTTTATGCTGAGTCTCTATGTATACACACCTCTCTTTGTCTTTCTGTTTTTTTATGGTCTCTTCTTTTCCTTTCATTATTTTTTGTTAATTTTCACTTTTTGTCCCTCTTTCTCAAGGCTATAATTCACATACTGTACTGAAAACAGAAAACTGTACTGAGATCAGTTGGTAAAGTGTATTATTCTGTGTGTACAATTATATTATACTGTACTGAGAACAGTTGTTAAAGTGTATTACTGTGTGTGTGTACTATTAAATCATACTGTACTGAGAACAGTTGTTAAATTGTATTATTCTGAGTGTACTATTATATCATACTGTACTGAGATCAGTTGTTAAAGTGTATTATTCTATGTGCACTGGTATATTATACTGTACTGATAACAGTTGTTAAAGTGTATTTCTGTGTGTACTATTATATCATACTGTACTGAGATCAGTTGGTAAAGTGTATTATTCTGTGTGTACTATCAAATCATACTGTACTGAGAACAGTTGAAAGTGTATTATTCTGTGGGTACAATTATATTATACTGTACTGAGAACAGTTGTTAAAGTGTATTACTTTGTGTGTACTATTAAATCATACTGTACTGAGAACAGTTGTTAAAGTGTATTATTCTGTCTGTACTATTATATCATACTGTACTGAGATCAGTTGTTAAAGTGTATTATTCTGTGTCTACTATTATATCATACTGTACTGAGAAGCTTATGAATTTCCTATTAATTACTGCAGTCTCTGATCCGTTTTTGGAACATAGGGAGAGAAGAGAAAAAAATGCAACACACACAGAAACACACAGAACAGAAACACACAGAAACACACCCATGAAATCAGCCCAAAAACAGAGAAATCCGCTTGCCTTCCTGGAAATAATTACTTGACCTTGTCACTGTGTCTGAGTGCGCTGTCAAATGCAGGGGTTTTCAACCTAGGGTCTGCACACATACTGCAGGAAATCTGTTATACTTATTAATACTTTAGGCCCTATTTTAACGATCTAAGCGCACGGCGTGAAGCGCATGGCGCAGGTGGGTTTAGGGCATGTCCAAATCCTTTTTTGCTATTTTGACAGCAGAAAAAAGGGTCAGTGCGCCGGGCGCAAGGGTTTTACTTGGCGGATTTGCACCGTAATACATTTATTTGTAATCTTTTGCATGTTTGTGTGCTGCTGCGCTTCCCTGTGTGTGTGCAACAAGCGTAGTGTGCATGCGCTGTGCTTACGCCTAGGTGCATTTGACTAATTGCTGTTAAAATAACAATGACATGCTGCGCCATTGACTTTAGACCAGGATTTTGTTGGTCAATGGCGCGATCACCTTCCGATGCCTCAAGATAGCACTACGCAAAGAATTATCCTGAACACACCTCCCTGTAAGACCAGCACACCCATGGGCGCAAAGATGGGCGCAGGTGCATTTGTTATTTCAATGACGTGGGCGCTGGATGGGAAATTGACAACTGCGTTGGTCTTAAACTAGCAAAAAAAACTGCGTCGAGCTTTGTGCTGCGCCAGGTGCAAGATAGGGCCTGTTGTATTTAATATATGTATATACTGTATATATATGGTCAGTAAATATATTGTTATTTTTTGTAAAATCCAATTTTATTGAAATGCCAAATTTATGCCAGAAACCTCCAGCCAGAGTCATGTCACCAAGCTGTTCAGTGTCTTATACAGTTTATTCAACCAGGATGTATTGCCTGTGACTCAGCACTTAGGGGGGACCACATTCACAGGCCAACAGTTGAACTTGCAAGTGCCTGACCGACCACAAGAGAAGATGACTCCAAAACCCACCCCCAGACAGTGTTGAGCCATTTGAAGAACAACGCGAGGAGCTGCCCTTTGACCCCCTATATATCAACTACACACAAACTATTCAGACACCCCCCTAAACACACGTCAACCTTTAAGTCTAATAAACATTTCACCCATGTTGACATATCTTCCACAAGTCTACACTTATTTGAATGTCCTACTCAAAAGCTTATTTTTCTCTAACCCCTATGAAGTGCCTGTGTAGTGTACAGTACCGTAGATCCCAGTCATCAATCTCTCTGTTTCAACTCCTTCCTATCAAGTCCCTTTCAGGCGTTTAGCCTTTATAGCGCTATAAAGGACACACAACAATATAGGTGGGACACTTTGTCTTACAATCGCATACCTTGCCAAGAAAACCTATTAAGCTGACGTATCCCACTCCACACACTGATACAGCCATTCCTCAACAGCTCTCGTTCCACTGTACTGTGGATTTACAGTTGTACTTATACGCTCCTCTGTCTTTCTACAGTATAACTGAACAAACAGGCCAGTGGGTGAAGTCAATTTCGATGTTGGGTTTAAGTCCATTTGAAATGATTTAATCTCTATTTTAAGTTGTTGTCGACTTGAACCACTGAAGGACAACAGAATTACAATTGCAGGTTGAATTGACAAAATATAAACGGAATTGACTCCAAACCTGTTCTACTCTCTCCGAGAGAGAGGAGAAGGTCCAAGTCCTCATGTTGAAACTGAGAAAGCCTGGTTCACAATTTCTGTTAAAAATAGTTCAGTGTATTATTAACCAATAGCACTGGAATACTGTCTAACTACAAGTTCCTCTCCATTAGTCAAGCCAGTAACTTGTATCTGTAGACGTCAGAAAATACATTTTAAGGTGCCAGATAAATTATATGGGGGGAAAGTGACAAATGTGATGTCACTGGCCTACACCAGACAAACCTATGCTATGTATTGATAACCCAATACACAACCTAGAACCAGAATACTGAAACCCTATACACAACATGGGACAAAAAGTTAAACATAATGTAGAACAACGAACACAGAACATAACACAGAAACAACACAATTGTATAGTGACATTCTTTTTTCATCAGAAGTTAATGGAACTTTAAAGACAAAACAACGATTTGTTTTCCAGATGGAAGCTCATTACGCATAATCAAGGATGCAATTTGAACATGTTTTGTTTCCTGGTATTTCAGAATTAAAATATGCATACTGTAGCAATACTGAAGTGTGCAGCAGCAGAATCAAATGGAAAGATCAGTTTCATGTATTACATCTACTAAAAAAAGTTCTGCTTAAGAATCCACAACGATTGGTAAAGATGCTCAACAAAATAAATAAAACATTGAATGATTTGAGAACATTTCCTTCTTAGATTTTTGCGTGTGAATAATTAAGTGTACACCTGAGTTCATTACATAAGCTAATACATGTATTTATCAGTCAACATATAAAGAGTTTTTGGTTTAGTGTGACATAATGTAGGCTACATGCGTGCACACGTGCGCACACACACATATAGTAGAGGATATCTATATATATCCTCTCTCTTCAATATCTTCTCTCTTCAATGCTAGGGCGTAATGTTGGGCCAGGTGAAGGCAAGGCTACGGCTGGTGTTAAAATATTGTGCAGAATGTGATACTATTTGGGGGTTGGAGGATGGTTTTGTGGGGTGGATATCGATGGGAGTTAATGTTGAATGTCTAATATTTTAGGATTATAAAGTACAGTAAAAGTGTTAGTGTGGGTTTTGGTGGTTGTCATTTCGCAATGTGTGTGTAATATTTTGTGTTTTTGTCAGGTGAACTCACCTTTCGTCAGTGCATGGTTTCCCTCCTCAGGCGTGTCCTGTCCACTGAGTGTTCCTGCACAGTGGAGGCAAAAAAGGAGACGTGTTAGAGATAACTGTCCAGACTGATACAAGGACACTACAGTACATGACAAGGACAGGCAGGTAGACATGCTATATGCTCCTTATACAATGATAACTTACAGCATTACTGTCCAGCACCACGGTAATTGTAATTTGTCTGGATTTTGACATAGGATTTTGATAGGATTAAAACGATCAAAGAATTGATCGAATGGGCAAATCATAGAATGATTTAGGGGGTCCTGACCTATTAGTGGTATATATACCTTTAATTGGATCCACACAATAATAATCAGGTCAAAAATGCCATCACAGTTGACATACAGATCTTACAACAGAAAAATAAAGCTAAGGAAATTCAGCTATATTCTCTCTGTATATTTACACTATTAATTTAATCAGATTTATCATTTATACGATCATGTCTACACAAGTTTTAAATGTGAGAACATTTAGACTCCTTTAGGAGGAAAAAAATACTTGTTTTCCTAATGGAAAAATAGACATTTGAACATCTGACTTTTTTTGTGATTTCTCTGATTAAAATCTGATTAAAATCTGGATATCAATTTTGAACAGTGTGCCACATTTGAATCAATAGTGACAAAAACATTGGACGACACCAAAGAAAGGACTATTTAAATAAACATCCATTAAATATAGATTCTCAGCAAAATAAAAACAATGTTACATTATTGAAGAATCAAATTAATGAAACAAGGTGTTTTAGAAATCAAGAGGATAATTATGAGGTCATGAAAGGTGATGTACGTATACAGACTACAGGGTGCAGACCTTTCTGTCCTTGTCAGGAAATAGGAGAGACTCGTTATTCTCTATCAACATCAAAAGGGATTAAGCTGGCCATTATACTGTGCTGATCAGTGTGACAACTTCCATGGCCACCAATAGGAACCTGTACATCATGCTTCCTAAAATTGGAGGACGCTCATTTGGAGTACCAAATTGTTATAAAAAATATCAACATTATTTGATATACAGTATAGTGAAATTTTGGCCATCTGTAAAATAGAATAATGAATGGTTTTCATTTTAATGTTTCATTTACATTTTTTTATTATGACATTTTTGGAATAATGGAATAAAATTGGCTGAAATATTATTTGTTATTAGTTATTATATTTTGTTAGTTGCATAGCATACAAAAAACTACACAAAATATGTTTTATTATTACAATACGTGGAATAGCAAGAAATTAGCTTCAGAATATTTGTACGTCCCAGGTGTTATTTTTGAAATGTGAAAAACAGGGCATAGAAAGAAAAAGAATTTCAGGGCCCCTGTGCTCTGCGGGCACAGCTCTTCACCTCAGGTGACTTATAGGTTCAGCCAACTAACTAACAGTGGTAGACTACCTGCATCATGTCTGTAGACACACATCTGAACATCTATGCTTGCAGGTTCATCATGATGCTGTTAACAGTATCTTATGTCATCTAGCCTGTTGTTATGCAGAGTCATCATAATAGTCACAATGCAGTATTTTTATGAAACACACACACACACACACACACACACACACACACACACACACACACACACACACACACAGATCTTATTGCATATTCATTGTTGTAACCTGTAGTGACCAGACGAACACAGTGCTACCGTAACCTAGGAGGGTTACGTTACCAGGCAGCAGTAGGCTGAGAGGCTAACACGAGGTAGAACACTTACTTCTTCTTATGGCCCTCTTCAGTGATGTTTCCCAAAGGTGTACAACTCCTCCGTCTAAATCCTCATGTCTGTCCCTGGAATCCAACAATCAGGTCCACATACTTCCCTCGCTGAATCGCCAGTCTCAGAATCATTGAACCGCTTGTGTCCTCCAGTTTATTTCAGGGAGCGTCTGACCTGTCAAAGTGTGTGCCCCACAGAGAATGTACAGTGTAGGAGGCTGAAGTTAAATGTGGTGTCAGTGGGTCTGCTCTGTGTTGCCTTGTGTGTGATGATGTGCCCGTGGTGTTGTCTAGTTGGCTCTCAGGACACTGTCAGAGTAATCCTTTGGATTCCAAGCACCGTGTGTTTCCTCATCCACCTCACTGACACAAATGAATTTAAACTCTGCACGTCTGCACTAAGCCATTCCTCCTTTAACCACTCTCCTTCCCCTCCTCCAACCTAGCCCCGCCTCCTTCTGACCCCGCCTCCCGAGTGAAACTACCCTGTCCTCTAGATAGGGGGAGGAGCTATCAGCCCAAGGGGAGGGCTCATGCTATGCAGAACCGTCTGACGGGGGAGAACTAGAGAAACGTAGAGAGAGGGGAGAGAGACGAGATAGAGACAATTAGAGGGAGATAGGGAGAGAGGCATGGAGGTGAAGAGAGAGAGAGAGAGAGAGAGAGAGAGAGAGAGAGAGAGAGAGAGAGAGAGAGAGAGAGAGAGAGA
>JACXGM010001294.1:0-15628 GCA_016801145.1 Umbra pygmaea
TCTCTCTCTCTCTCTCTCTCTCTCTCTCTCTCTCTCTCTCTCTCTCTCTCTCTCTCTCTCTCCACTCCATCTGTCTCTCTCTTTCACCAACTGTTCTAAAGCACATTGCCCAGCTCTCCTTTAACAAAAGGTACAGAGATCTAGAAGTAGTATCTCTTTCCAGGACAGGAAAGCCTGTGAGTGGAGAGCTGTGTAACAATATAAATATAATCACTGAAACAATATTGAAATTATACTTTTATTTTGAGAAAATAATCATGGCAGAAGCTAATATTTGCTGCGAGGCATCACAAGAATCTATAATCTGCTATATGGTGCTTATCAGATAATACTAAAAAGACAGAGAATGGAGAAAGATCTGAGACCATTCATCCATGCACAATCTTTCCAGATCTTTCAGAGTCCTTGTGCCTTGCTGGTGGACTCTTCTCTTCAGCTCACTTCACAAGTTCTCAATGTGTTTTAGGCCATATAAAGTATGCTGTATACATAAAATAGGTCTACACAATTTGAGTGGAGATTGAATGGAGGAACAAGCGGACTGCACGTTGTTTGGCTTGGGTATTAAGCAGTTTTCCAAAAATGTTTGATTGACATCTGTCTCATTTCATTTTCTCTACCGCTCACGCTCACTTCTGGGCATGCTTTGTCTAGCCTTTTGGTTTGCCTTGTCACTCTGTTGAATGGGGTAAACATTAACCTGTGATACTGATTTGATAACGCAAGTTCAGGAAAGATGAGCCAATATATGAAAATAGATTTTTACATATCAATCCATTGCATAATTAGTGGGTGTCCATTTCTTGTAAAATGCAGGTGGAAAACATTTAGATTTTAATATATGACTGTTAGGTAAGCAAAATGAGGTGGTAAATGTTTAATTGGTATTGTACGCCTCAGTTGGAAGTTATCTCTGTCTTCTAGACAAACCTAAAGATACACCTACACCAGCTGGTTTTGAGGCTCTATTCACAAACCCAAACAAAGCTCACAGAGCCCCAGGAGATCAACACAAAGTCAGTCCCAATCATATCATGAGAAAACTTAAAAAAAACTATTTGACACAACCTCAAAAGAGAGCAAATGGAATGCTGGCAGATCACCAACTATGTACAGCCACAGTTAATGTAGCTTGTGATCCATTATAACAGCACTTTTAAAATAAATAAATGAATAAATACAACATGTCTCCATGCTGTTTCACCCAATAAATATGTTTGGACCTCACAGTATATCTCCAGAGGTTACAGGAATGGGGATTGTTGGATCTGCTGCCTAATTAATTCCTATTGTTAATGACAGCGTATTGTGTTCTTTAATGACTATGACACCTCAATGACAGTTTTAATAGGTCGGCAGCACTAAAGTGCCACACCAGGGACTGATTACCAGATTTGCACTTGAGGCCGCTTTTACGCAGATAATGGCAATTGTTCGTTTATTATAATGACGCAGAATAATTCAGCCGCAGCAGTGTAAGACAGAGTAATTCAGGTTTAGATTCATGTAGTTGGTGACTCTAATTTATCAGCCGTTTCGCGGTGATATCGTATTTTTCCTGTAACTAGGTGAGTCACTGCACAAACTAGCTTTCTCATGAATGTCTTCTCAAGCCGCAGCAACTTTCTATTAGTCTCGGAAAAAGCATTTGTCTTTTCCTAGAAGAGGCATCATTTTCGCTGTTGGGGGTTGCATAACAAGCATCATTAATCTTAGAAGGAGCGTATAAACAGCTGAGTATTATAGAAAACGTGCTTGCAACCACAAAAAAACTACAAAGATAAAGGTGCAGATCAGTTGGTCTCTTCTCATTACTGTTATGAAGTGATTATAATACGTGAAGTTTTCCAACTTTCGCCAGCAAAGATCAACATATTATTAGTGGAATGATAAGCCTGCTGAAGTAAAAAGTACAATCATTGTCAAAGACGTAGACCTACTTATTAAAGTGTAATATCATATGATATTCTATTTTCAGCCATTTCTCTTTGACCCTCCTCTACCAAATGAGGTGAATATATTCTTTCGCTTTAATGGTATTTCCTTTGACTGGAAACTAAAGGGTCAACATTTTATTGAATGGCTCTATTGGGAAAGGGAGGGCTTATCTATGAGAAGAGGCATCCAGAATGGTCACTAAATTAGTCCACTCAGTATGATGTTCGAGGGATTATTTGACAGCTATAGAAGAGAACTATTTGATGAGGTTGTCTTTATGGACAACAGAGCTGCCTTCTTTTATTTTTGTCTTCATCTCGAAGTCTGTGTTCGTATGTCTGTCTGTCTGTCTGTCTGTCTGTCTGTCTGTCTGTCTGTCTGTCTGTCTGTCTGCCTGTCTGCCTGTCTGCCTGCCTGCCTGCCTGCCTGCCTGCCTGCCTGTCAGTCTCAACAGATGCCTGCACTGACTGAGCGAAAGCAGAAGGTAAACAATCAGGATTATGGATATACAGTATGATATAGGAACATGTATTTTAGGGCCCTGCTTAAAAAGTAGAATTTGGGTAATGCTTTTGGGTAGCAGTAGAAGGATTTATAAATGACTTCGGAATACCCTAATTTTTGTAGTTATTACTTATGTACACATTACCATTATTTACATTAAATGTACATACTGTAACAAATAATGACAAATGAGCTGCTGTATGTACTGTAGTACTTTTTCTACACGCCCGGGGTGATTTATATAGTAAAGGGTAATTGATTCATCCCACGCGGAAGCACAGTACCCATTTCGGTGACGCACGGCAGCCAGAAAGCTCACCATACATCAGCTACTGGATAAAAATTACTTGGTAGGTCACTTTGCGTCATCCTTCCCTCATCTTAATTTCCAACTCAAATGTACTCTGTGTGACTATTGTGTCTTATATTCCCACAACTATTTTCTACAAGACAACAGCACCCTTGCTAAGTGGACTTTAATCTATGCATACTAGAGCACTGTAATTTAAAGTGACAAATAGTGAAAGACAACAAAACTGAGAGCGAGAGAGAGAGGGTAAAAAATAGAGAAATCAAAGCTTACAGTACATTAATCGAGGGATTAGTGTTTCACAGTCCATTTATTTTGGTAGAAGAAAGGCTCTGCCTTGTAGTGTTAATAAAATGGCATCATCTGGCTTCTCTGAATTCGATTCCAAGACAAACCTTGGCAAAAGTCAATGACAGTACAGAATGATATTCCCACTACATTAAACGTGTTAGGGCATTGTTACGACTATGTTCCCGACAGCTGGCAGAAGAATATAATTTATTCAATATGATTAATTAGTGATTCACTCTTAGTCTCTGCATGCCGAGGAGGATTGAACAAATAAACTGTATTTTCAATACTGAGAAGATGCACAGGAAATATACCAGCACAAAATATCTTGAATTGATAATCCAACCTAAATCATTCTTATGAGCAAAATTGTTAGGTCTTGCAAGTGCGTTCACAGTAGTTACGAAATAAATTATAGTAATCTCATGGTCCAATATGTATTTTGAGGTAATTTTAACTAGAGACAGTATATATTGTGTTTGAGACAAGTAGGTGCACACCATATATTGGCTGGTTGGGCAATTGATGGTGCAGGTAATTGCCATAAAATGTTCAGGAAATCGAACAGTCCCTGAGAACTTTATAGCTACTGTACCATTGTAGATGATTTTGTAATTTCAAAGACAGTGAGTTTAACCTATAGAGGAAACAGTTATTTCACCCAGTGATAGAACCAAATTGTCGGGACAATGGGTATTAAAATGGTAATTATTAAGTTCACCACCACACATCCCAGTATTCGCTATCTCCAAAGGGCACTTTGATTAATAATATATTGATACCATTTGGCTAGGGCTATAAAAGCACCACATTACTGTGTTTAACCTATGTATGTGTGTATGGAGTATACTGTATGTGCAAGGACATTGATCTCTGTGTGTGTGTATCTTTGTTGAGGTGAACAAGATTAATTAAGCCCATCTGCCAATCAGTCCAGTGGATTACTGGGGAAAAATATCTGTGAACCAAGTTGGAGATCTCCACAGATGAGTACTCCACAAAGCACACACACACGCTCTCTCCTACAAACTTTCACCACATCCATTGCTACACACACACACACACACACACACACACACACACACACACACACACACACACACACACACACACACACACACACACACACACACACACACACACACACACACACACACACACACACACACACACACACACACACACACACTCACAGAATTAATAAAGTAAGCCTCCTTGAAAGGTTTGCGTCAGCAGGGACTCTGGGCCAGTCCCAGAAGGCTTAGCTGTGCCCATAACAGAACGGAGAAAAGGAGAGTGGAAGAGAGGACAGTATACTCCCTGACATAGCGCAGCCGAAAACTACTGCATCGTTATTTTCAGTCCCTGAGTGAAACTATTTTAAATCACTGCATGTACCTGAAGTGTTTTCTTTTTTCTGTTCTTGTCTATTTTTCAGTATTCTGAGTTAGTAGAGAGCCATCAATGCTCACCACAGTCCCCGGCTTTCATCAAAAATAATGTCAGCCTGAGAGAACTAGCCCTTTGCACACTAAAAGAGAGAGAGAGGGAGAATAGAAGGAAGACAAAACAAAGAGATAGAGGAAAAAGATAAACAGGTTGAGACTGGGAAAGGTCGAGAATGGGAGTGGAAAGATGGAGAGAGAGGAGAGATGGAAAGTGGTAGAAGATACAGAGGTACTGAGAGAGCGGCAGAAACAAAAACAGAAAGCGATTTAACCACAAAGGGGGTAAAATGCGTCATTTTCTTCCACACTCAAGCCGTGCTGCTAAATACGCAGGGTTTTCACAGTCCCGCTGAACCACCGGCATCTGCTGCATCCGCTGTTACCATGCAGTTCGATCAACCATTAACCATCATGCAGAGGTGTCTGCTGTGGCAATGAGAGAAGAGCTGTTGGTGGGTCAATTCCTGTGGTACTTTCCTGGGGTATTTCTCTAAATCAACACATTGTTCTTAAATGTCACCAGCGCATGTTGTTGACAAGTTGACTCGTATTGTCGATCCGCTATTCGAGTCGATGTGCAAAGCTCTGTAATTGTGTTTACTGCTGAGCTGTTTCTGTTGTTTTGCTGCTGCTGTTCGTTGAATGACTAGCAGTAGACAGAACCACAGGCAGAAGTTATCCTGCAGTTCGATTGCGTAAGCACCCGCCCATCTTCAAGAAGTGAAGCAACAATACAAGTGAAGGTATGTGAGCACGTAACGAACCAACATGCTGGCACACTAAACGGCCTGTTTGGGGAGCCTCCAGATTGGGGCAGGAGGGACCTTGTTAGAAGAGAGGAATGTGGCGAACAGTCTAAAGCAGGTTGATGATGGACAACTGTTGAGGATGAGGAGGAATAATGGGAAATAGGGAAGGCCAAGGTGAATGAGGGGCAGTAAAAGGATGCCTCCATTTCAGTCTCTGACATCATCAAGCCTCGGTTCCTCCGAAATCCCTCCTCTCCACTTTAGTTGTTTATTTACACCAACAATCACAGTGAATCACTGTCACTGCAGTCAAACTCCACGCAAAGGTGTAGGAATGCGTTTGAAATTGAGGAGGGGACAATATATTTTAGCTAATTGTTCTTAATATTCAGGGAGGACCATTACCTGACATGTTGCCCCTGCTCCTAAGCCCTTGCCTCAACCTCCCTTTGTGCTGTCGTGACCACGGAGCGGTGAGTCTGTCAGGTGGGCTCAGATGCTGGATTCACACCAGGCACGGCAAATAAAATCACCATACGGCACCATCACGCAGACACACTTGTACACTGCAATCAACATCGTAATCAATCTTCCGCATCGTCAAGATGGAGGACAACGTCGCATACCACTGTCCATATCACTGTGGCAGGAGCTTTTTCAGTTTAGTATTCATTGACAATAGTTTGTGTGACGAAATCTATCTACTGAGCTGTCAAATCTTTTCTTGCAATCCCATAAACCCATAGGTGAAAGCGACATATTAGCTCGTCTTCGGTGGTACATCAACTTCCGGTTCTGGTGCCATATGGCAAAGCACCGCACAAGTTGGATTATTACAACCCTTGCGACACACCCGCCCCCCGCATTCCCATTTTGCCCGATCCGGTAGATTTGCCGCAGCGGTGCGCATTGCTTCCCATTGAAATGAAAGGACTGCCGCCGCAACGTAACCAGTTTGCCGTGCCTGGTGTGAATCCAGCACGAGGATGTCAGGGGAGTTTTAAAACCCGAGAGCTGAGTGTACATCTACCTGCATGCAACACGACATGGGGAACAGCTCAGCGGTTTGTGCAGTAATGGCCGTCAGTGTGCAGTAACGGCTCCTGTTCATTAGTGGCTTGCAATGGAAAATGTTCTGAAAGAGCAATGGATGACAGTGATAATTCCTGGTTCCTCATTCTGGTTTCACTATTTTCTATATTTAACCCACCTCACCCCCTCCCTCTGGCTCTATAATGGTAACTCCATAAATCATGACTATGTGCTGAGTAGCAGAGGGGGAGAAGAACCAATTGGAGATTGTCTGTCTGCTTTGATCACCTAGGCTAGGCCCTACAGCCCACAGAAGGATCTGCCCATTAGTTTAGGGCCAAAATATAATATTACCTGACATTTCCTGGGAGACAGCAAGCCACTGGAGACATGTGCATTGCAGTTGATTTGGGAATTATCTGATAAGGACAGGGCGTGGATCAGGTGGAATTACTATCAAAGTGAGCAGGCTGAAGTAAAAATAACATGACTATTGCATGTGCATTAATTTAGCATGGTAAATTCTGGCGGTCATAGGAAACCCCTAAGGAAAAAAAAACTGTGTGCCCAGTTACCCAAAAGACACAAACACCAAGCAAAAAAAGAAAAAGACTCATAAAAGCCTGTGAATTGAATAAAACGAGCAAACACAATCACTCGGTAGCAACACAGACTGCAAAGTCCCTTCCAACATAAAGTCCTCTAGACTCCCGGACTTTCTAGATGTTTACATAGTTCCTAACATGATGAGCTGTCCATGGTACTGAAATGCGTTTGCGGGTTTGGTTAATAAACCTCAGCCGGAACAACACACATTGCTTCAGAGCAGAACAATGCCAGTTGTGAATTAGGGATTGGGAGCTGTAAGCCCTGAGGGATATAATATGGGCAGATTGGCATCCAAGCATTACAACCATCCCAGATTCATGTGCTTAACCTCAATTGTGCTCATGTTCTGACCAAAAGGTCAGGAAAAATAAAGCCCAATCTGGATGGTAAGGCTGTTGCACAACATATTAATAATCATTATGAACCAATCAGAAAGTACCCGACTGGAGCAGGCAGGGAACATGGACTTGTCTAGTTCTGTCTGTGTTCCATTGTGTAACGCTTTCAATCGTTTCACTACACTGAGGACTAATGAACATGACCCGGTATGCCTGAAGACATCGACCTGAGGTCTGGCTGGCGTCAATAGATCGCAGCGTTTACAGAGAGGTCATGTGATCGTAGCAAGGGGATTGGAGTTAAAGAAGGGTGTGTTTAAATAGTCTTAACTTCCTCTCCTCAACTTCTTTACGTAAAGTATTAAGCTAGTCCAGCAGAATGCTGCAGTAATCAACTGATATTGGACAAACAACACTTTACATCTCTATCTTTACATCAAACAACACTTTACATCGCTCTATCTTTACATTATAGAGATTATAGAGACTATTTTAGATTCATTTTTACATCTCTCTATCTTAACATTATACAGATTATAGAGATTATTTTAGATTCATTTTTACATCGCTCTATCTTTACATTATAAAGATTATAGAGACTATTTTAGATTCATTTTTACATCTATCTTTACATTATAGAGATTATAGAGACTATTTTAGATTCATTTTTACATCTCTCTATCTTAACATTATACAGATTATAGAGATTATTTTAGATTCATTTTTACATCGCTCTATCTTTACATTATAGAGATTATGTTAGATTCATTTTTACATCACTCTATCGTTACATGGCAGATTATTTTAGATTCATTTTAGGTTGACTAGCTAATATGCTGTAATTGTAAACTGCTTTACATCATTCCTGGTTTCTGCTCTCTGGACATCAAGATGAAACAAACAGGGCATGTAAAATCTCTTGCAATCAACAGTTATTGTTTTAACAACATATTTTATATTTTGCATTTCAGATACACCACAAAAAAGTATATATTGTATTTTATAAAAACTGGTAATATACCCTTTATTGATTTTTAATTTCGATTTGAATCCGGTCCTGCACTGTACCTTCGGTGTAGTAGAGGAATAGAAAAAAAAGAGAATATGGAGATGCACCCTGAATGATCACAGAGCAGACCTGACTGACACTGAAAGACAGGTGATTTTGCATTAGCATTCACAATCATTAAACACTTCTCCTGAAATGTCTCACCAGTGCTGAAGTTACTGTATACCGGCTTCATTACGCCACTGATTGCTCCTTAGTGCTCATTCATAGGCTCTAGCTGGAGCGTGTTAATTAAGCACATGCATATCTTACTGCAGCGCTAACCTGGGTTATGCGGCATGGCAACAGTGCCGCTGGAATACCAACTTACTCACGAGTTGGGCTTTAGATCTGAATGGCGCGTCAGGTGGCTCAGTGGATAGGGAGTCAGACTTTTAATCCAAAGGATCCCGGTTCGATTTCCCAGTTGTCCAAATGGTTGTAGTACCATGAGCAATGCACCTATACCTAGGTAGTCCTGTCACGATAAGAAATTTTGCTGGACGCTAAATTGTCCCATAAATGATTGTGATTAACAATAATATTGTCGTTCTGAGACCATTTTCATATAATATAATGATAATGGCATAATAATGCAGGTACACCTTTTCAAAGATCAATAAACTTTTATTTCTAAATATTTAACAATGGAACTGGAAGACATTTTAAATATCCACAATAAATGAACAAAACAAACAAGAACAATAAATAAAATGGACTCAGTCTCTGTTAACAAAAAATATGCTTGAATAAAAACCGAACACAATTAAATAAAATGGAAATTAAAAACCACACACAAGTGGTCATCCAGTCTCTTTGGTAGAGAGAGAGGGACGAGGAAAACAAACAAGCATGCAAACGGAAATTATTGCGGCTGGAAAAATTATTTATTTTTATTTATCATGCGATTAATTGATTTATTGCATACTGCGACAGGCATATCCCTAGGCACCTCTAAGGGATGTTCCTGTACTCACTCTCTACTCTGAGATGCTCTGAATAAGACTGCTAAATAATTAAAAGGAAAAAGGAAAAAAAAATATTTGAGCTGCTTGTTTTTCATCTTTATTGTAATTGTCATCGTTGCCTTTGGTGTGTTTGTTGTTGTTTCTTGATTTAGACAGAGGAGAATTAAAGGGGGATATGAATTAGGGGGGCAAGTATTATTTGTGCAATGTTTGCTACTGCCAGACCACCCAGGTACCACAACCTTTTAAAACTCCCTTCCACCCATGGATGTGACCGATTGATATAGCCATAAATGTGATAACGTAATCGTTCATGGTGTTCTGGCAAGTCAAGGACGTGATCCTCTCCAATGGAGCTCTATAAATCTGCTTCATTATGTCAGAGAGACAAGGGACACGTCAACCTCTACACGTATTAAACTGAGTTGAGGCTAGAGATGACACAATGATCGATAGAAAAGTGATGAGTCATGGTAAAAAAATGTATGCTACCTAAAGTTCAGACGATTTATTTCTCCCTCCATTTTTTTGTGGTAAAGTTTCTTTTAAACTTCTGCACTCCCAAACTTTTTTCCTTGCCTCTTTCCCTCGATATATATTCTGCTGTTACAGTCTTTCACTTGGATGTGTTCGGTTGAGTCTTTTTTACACAGCTTTTTTAAGCGCTTTCCTCTGTCTTCCTGGGTCTCTATTTCCACTGGTCTGCTTAATTTTCAGAATAGTATCCCAGCCTGATCTCACCTCAAGGCGTACATATCACACGATGTTGTGTTTATCGTGCTATAGAGATGCCAAATTCAATTTTCACGTGCTATAGATATGCCAAAGTGGTGTGTAATAGGTTAACCTAACTTTGTGTTAGACACACACCAAAGTCATATCTAACCGTTCACCTAACCTTTACCCTAACCTTAACCACACTGGAGTGCTGCCTAAACTTAAATGTTCCCAATATAAACCTATGGCGTCTCTATACTGTAGCACGCAAAAAATGTATTTGGCGTATGAATAACACAAATGTAAATTGTAATCTTGTGTTATCAATACGCAAAGGGGTGAGGTTAGGTTGAATATCCCTACATTAAAGTCAACCAAAGAGTACATTATATCACCTTTAAGAGAGTCATATTACCTCCAGAATGCCAATGACATGATATCCGCCAAGGAGGCAATTGAGATGCTGGTTTACTCTTCAAAGTGGCACAGTTCACAGTCTCTGGTCTCCGGCAGGTTTTAGGCTAGCCATTCATCTGAGGCACCGAGTCCTTTAGCTGTGAATTACATTAGAGCTATCGTCCCAGCTCAGTACCCTTACCTCTTCTGTCGTGTAAGCAAATAACCTAAGAGTGCCACCTGCTCCACACACTGACACACATACACACACCCACTACAGCAGCTAGAAATACCTTCTCCCTTCTATTCCACATGTGTTAAATAGAAAACAGCTAATGAACTTTGACGAGAAATTGACACGCTGCTTTTTTCCAGCCGATGCGAGAAATTAAGCAATCTGAAAGCACTCTGCACCAAATGTGATATTCATGATTTAGGTTTGAGTAGACAGCAGAAAGTAGAGCCAAGCTACCCTGTCATAACCGCGTGGACGTGCCTAGCATTCAAAGTGAGGGTTAGCATGAAGACGGAAAATAGACAGAGAAAGAGTGGGAAAGCTTCTGGTTAGCCGAAGCTGAGGAGGGGAACGTTCAATGGCAGAATGTCCTTAAATAAAGATAATGATAAAAGATATAAAAAAGATATAAAGAATTTGAAAAAGGGGAGACTAATCCTTGTTTTCTCAACCCTCGGCCCAGTAGACTGCAAAGCGTAATGTTCACACCAATATTGCTACATCACTGTTTTGGCTTATTATAATATATAACCGAATGTACACAGAGGAACAGCAACACACAAACTAGGCATGGAAAAGTCTGGAAGTTTTTTGTTCTGTCCGTCCCTTTCTAACCCTTTTGTGGATATGTTCATTCAGGATACATCTAGTTACATGCAGAGCTATTATTTTTCCTCGAGACGTGACTCACTTTGCTGAGTGAGATCATTTGTTCGCATGGATTGTACAGAAGGGCTTTTCTTTCCGGAAAACCTAAAGAGTTACAGTACATGTCCATACAGAGTTTTATCATTTTTGATGGACGACCAAAGTCTCACAGAGCCTCCCTCGACCTTGAGAACAAGTGGATACATTTACCACACTAACAATCTCCTTATCTTTGTCCACTGTGTAAAAAAAGTTTAAACGTTTCTATTAGGACACTCCCCTCAAGCTGTTTCATTATAAACACGCCGTTTTTTGGAAAAACACTTTACGTAATGTAAAAGCCCTGTATTTTTACAACAATAAACCACTCCTCTATCGCTCTCTTCAGCAG
Source organism: Umbra pygmaea (assembly GCA_016801145.1). Lineage (NCBI taxonomy): Eukaryota > Metazoa > Chordata > Actinopteri > Esociformes > Umbridae > Umbra > Umbra pygmaea. Next base: position 11,623 of record JACXGM010001294.1, read on the forward strand.
AAAGCATATGCATGTGAGGCAAATTCAGTGAGAGAGAAAATAGTTGTGTATGATATGCCACCCCGGACAATTAGGCCATTACCAGCTTTACAGAAAATCTGACGCCTAAACACAGAAGCACGCACATTTACTAGTGCTTCCACTTGCCCTTGTCAAACACATGGTTGGCTGGCCTGTGCTCTGGACCGTAAGGGTGCAGGGATTGGCTGAGTTGGCAAGCAATAGGGGCCATTGATCTGAGAGCAGAGCTATGCTAGATGGGTCTGAGACAGCCAGTGGGAAGCCAGTTGGGGCACGGCTAATGTGTGTTTCTCCCTGTCAGGGTTTTCGACATACGCCCGCCTTCCTGAGATGGCTGGCATTGGCACCGATTCAGCCCCTTCAGCGGAAGAAGAGCCAGACGAGAAGGGAAGAAGGTTACGGTGTGCGTGGCGAGCGGATGGGAGGATGGGCTGCGCCAATATAGAAAAGCATACTGATGAACAGATGGCTTGTTTGTGTGTGTGGGTGTGTGGGTGCCTGCATCCTTATCGCTAGTATGAGTAAATGTGATTATGAATATGTCTTTACACCAAACATAAGAACATTAACAATGTCCCTTTGTGTGAATTTTTGTATTTCCACACATTCTACAGGTTTCTATATAATTCTTTTTAGGGTAATTTTCTCAAATAGTTCCCAGAATGTTAAGAAGCTCCTTTGAGTTTATTTCAGTACTCTGGTATAATGTTTCCTACAGATTTACTGGCAGTCCTATTTAATGTTCTTAAATAGTATGAAGTTGTCTGCAAGGTTCGCACGATTCTATTTTAAGACATTATCTAACAACATTTAAACATACCATGAACACCACAAAAAGTATAATGTTCAGAGAGTGGTTAAAAAAACTCAAGACTTGCAATCAATTCTCAGAATTAATGGATCTCTATCCTCTGTCTTGTTTAGTCGAGTCGGCGACATCTAATTTGTTTAATTAAATAATGTATTCTGATATAGAGCAGGTTCATTTATGTTTGGCAAGCCATCCACGTCCAAACATCTCCCAGCCATGACACTACCAGTACCTTGCTTGAATTGTTAGGGTGAGAATGGAATGTGAAATACAGTGTTTGAACAAATGGTAAATTGACTGCATTTGTATAGGGCTTTTCCAACCAACATACAATCTAACTATACAGTGCCTCACAGCACCAACTATTTTCCTTCTAAGATCAATTATAAAATCTGAAAATAAACAGTTAATGAATTAAAGCAGAAGCTACCCAGAACCTTAAAAATAAAAATAAAAAATTCATAAAGAAAACAAGGGTAACATTTTACCATTAGCGGAATTTCAGGTTTTGTTCTTCCAAGGATCCAAACTTTCTAGCTGGCTGACATTACAAGCATACATATCAGTTTTAGGGAGGTGGACCAGCAGTAGATATTCACCTGTAGCAACACGAGCACTGCAGTGTTTCCCCTTAGGATACAGGGTTGAATTCAAGCTACTGTAATACAGCAGCAAGCTTGTAGTGAGAACCAGAGAAAACCAGGGGGATCCAGGGGCCAGAGAGAACACCGCAGCCCAGGTAGAAGATAGGAACCAGGGGCCAGAAGGCACACCGCAGCCCAGGTAGAAGATAGGAACCAGGGGCCAGAAGGCACACCGCAGCCCAGGTAGAAGATAGGAACCAGGGGCCAGAGAGAACACCACAGCCCAGGTAGAAGAAAGCAACCAGGGTCGAGGGAGCACACCGCAGCCCTGCCAGATGCTAAGAACCTGAGGAGACGTGATACTATAGAGGATGGGGAATGAGGAGGAATTACATGAAAAGGGAGACCAGTCGAAAGACAAAGAAACATAGAGAAAGATAGATGGACAGAATAGATGGACAGAAAGATAGGGCTGAAAAATCTGTCAGTCAAGCAGCCTTTTCTTCAGATCATACATTTCCTCTCAGAAACTTCCCAGATAAGTGAGCGCTGTGCTAGTAAAATAACACTGCAGGCCTTCTGTATTAAAGTCTACATGAGGATTCTTTCAGATGTGCCCTAGAGCTGGGACGTTTCTCCAAGAGACAAGCGAAGACGGAGAGTTTTATATCCCATAAGGGTCTTGAAATGTGAAGACAGGCATATCCTCCCACTCTGTCAATACATTTAGTTGTTATGCCTTTCAGCTAGGGTTCCAGGCACTCACCACAACAGTAAGATGAGGAACTAAACACGAATAGTAAATTCTGTCTATTTTCGGGGGGGAGGTATTGTCATGTGCAATGCCTCTTTTTAGACGTCTCCTCAGCAACCCCTAATTAGATGCAGGATGGTCGAAGATCGATTCCCTGCTTCCTCCAAGCATGTGTCGATAACACGTCCAATTCTTGTCATGGAAGCTTTAAGTTGATACATGTCCGGGAGGTTGCATAAACTGTTACTGAGCCCCAGAACATTGCTGAAAAATGTTATTCTGTGGCTCCAAGCCATGCAGTTTGTAGACTACGTTTGTGAATGGCGGCTCACAAAAATGTGTGCTTACAACTTCCTCTTTAGTAGTAAAACTAAATGAATGGTCAGCCATGAAGCTCGTTAGTTCTGCCCTGAAGACACCTGCTTAAGTTAATGAAGGGTTTAACGGTTGCTTTTTTCCAGACTGGAACGTCTTTATTAGAGATGACTCCAGCCTCATCTCAAGTGCCTCCTATGGATTTAAGTATTGATATATATAACAACTGTTCACAGATCAGTAGAGCCAAGGATAGGTATCCGATGATATTTTCATCCACTCTGCGTGAAATGTCATCGCTTTGCTCCCTGTTCACAGACCAACAAAAACTTGATGTTTTACACACTCATTCACAAACACACCAGAGGGCTGTCCCATGATGTGATAAGCAGTTTGACGCCTGCCTGTCATCCCCCATGCCCAACACTAATAGATATGTATTCACAGCTCCTGATGGTAGCAGCACAGTATGCAATCTTTTCTTGTTAGGATCAATGCGTTAAGTGAGGGCAATAATGCTGCACAACATTGGCAATCTTTCATCTATCACTGCTTTTGTCATTAAAGGTTAAATTATCGTTTGCTCTCCTCTTTTTCACTCTATCCTTTACGCTCTCTTTTTCTCACTCTTGTTTCCTCTCCCACTCGTTCTTTCCCAGTCTCTGGCACTATTTATTATACTCTAAACATGTCGAAAGACAACACCCGATGTACTGACAAAAAAAGAACCCTGGAGATTTTACTAAAATACTTTCTATTTCTACAATCGGCATCAAAAAAATATGCAAATTTTCGCACCAGGGGTGTGTTTCCACCAAGCAGAATTGTTTGAGATAAAAAAGAAGCTTGTGATGAGAGAGCACATTACGAGTTTTTCTTGTTTTTCTTTTAATTTAGCAAAAACGCATTTAAGGTTACATGCCTTTATATCGCATCTTCAACTTTGCCATTAGTTTTTTGTCACAGGCATGTGAAATAGCAAAGTATAAGATTATTAGTACTGTATATATGCATGTTAGATATATTTGCTATATAATTAGACACAATGTTTATTCAGTTCTTTTTTTATTATATTTGTTGTTTAATAGTTGTTCCCAGGGAACATTTGTGAATGAGACTTAGGTCTCAATGTGTCTCCCTGGTTAAATAAAACATGGTAATAGGAGGAGAACATAAATCATTGGTTTAATAGCACCGTCTTTTCACCCTCATTTATTACATACTGAAATTCATTTTTCAGAAACAAAAACATGCCACCATGTTTTTTAAACTAACATATCTTGTTTCCATCAGTACAATTGTAAATGTCTTTTTATGTTTTATGCATCAACTAATTCAGCCGCATTAAATGGTTGCAAGGAAACATGGTAACTGACATTCACAGCTTCTAACTCAGGAAGTTTTCACGTCTTAGACATTTTGTGCAACCTTGACACAGAAATCACAATGACGGATTTTAATGCTCATTGAAAATGTTGCTTTTTTTATGCCTGTCTGTCATTTGGCACTAAACTTTAGCCA
>JACXGM010001294.1:39844-56889 GCA_016801145.1 Umbra pygmaea
TACGATAAGTGCCATGGGATATTTAATGACCACAGAAAGTCAGGACACCCATTTAACGTCCCATCCGAAAGACGGCACTCTAAGCAGGGCAGATGTCCCCGTCACCACCCTGGGGCATTGGGATTGATCTTTAGACCAGAGGGAAGAGTGCCCCCTACTGGCCCTCCAACACCACTTCCAGCAGCACTGGTCTCCCATCCAGGGACTAACCAGGCCCAACCCTACTTAGCTTTAGAAGCAAACCAGCAGGGCAATACAGGGCTCTATGCTGCTGAGATATAAGATATTTATTGTATATGGGTTACTTTAGCAGTCATATTCCTACTACTCAGACTTAAGAACATAACCTAACAGGATAGCACTGCCAATAACATGCTACAGTTTAAGATCAACCAACTTTCACAGTCTTAACAATCATCATAAAGGAGTTTGTAGAGTCATAAGCCTAGTTTTTTTTACCCATTTCATCAAAGCTAAACATACTTTGATTAAAACATTAGAAGCCTAATTATAACACTCGGTTTAGAATAAGGATAGTTTAGAATCGGCATCTTGATAATGGATAGGAAAAGACAAATCCCTGAATGAAATGTAAAGTGCCCAAAAGCTTCAGTAAATAATAAACAAATCAAATTTAAGCTCCATAGATATTTAGAGGAATCCTATCCACATAGAATGTTGGTGCTGATCCAAATGAACATATTCACACAGATGATTTGGGGAAACAAACCCTGGCCAGATTAAAACCCTGATATTGAGACGCCAGTATACCACAAGGCCCTGGTGCCGGTCAATAGAACACTGATTTACTACATCATTTAGCAGGGCATGCAAAAAAGCATATGGCTTTGATATAAAATGTAATCACACTGCTTGCTGAACATGGAAGACTTTATTCATCGACTTCTACCGTGACATTGGCGTCCGGCAAAGCGGTGAACTAGCCGACTAAGCCACGCAGACCCCCCTCTTTCTAGACCCCCCTTTCTAACACAACACTGAAATTTGAATGAACCACTTAAAACAGGTTAAAAAAAATTTTAAATGTTGTTGGCAACAGTGATAAACTGACCAAAATGTACATTCACATCCCGTTTAAAAAACTGTTAGGGTAACGTTTTGAATGTATTCATGCTTCATTTCCGCATAATACATGCCCTCATGCTGTTGGAAGGCACTGCAGAAGCTACTTCACAAAGGCTAATGGAAGGACCGTCTATTATCAGCTTATCAACGTAAACACCTCCCGTGAAATACCCACAAATGCACACAGTTGGCACCGGCATGTCAAACACATAATTATGAACATCCAGTGAGGCCTGCAGTGTGCGTGTCTGAAAAGGGACAAAGACAACCCGCCCTGGCACCACATTGAGTGACATAAACCTGTCAACACTTTCCTCTCACCAGTGGGACTCTAGCTATTGTTGGCCTTTTCTGTCTCCCATACCCTGGATGGCTACGATTGGGTGGCAACCCTCACAGGCCAATAAAGCGAATGCCTACCTCCAGCTCAAGCGTTTTTTTTCCAAGGTTAGATTAGATTCTGAGAACAACAGAGCTAAAAATACGAGGTGACTAAGGACACGATGGAAAGAGACGGTTTCAGACGTCACCACCTGTTGAAAACTGATCTCTCCGCAGGCCAAATTTTTCTTCACTATTTATTAAGTGGGCTGGGGTGGACGTTTGATATGTCCAATCTTTCAACAAAACTGATGCTGTAATGGTGCGATACTGTAAGTGGCCATGTTTTTGGCCTTTCCCTCTGGTGTAATCAGTCATGGTATAGTTATTTTTGGTTGCAATATATTCCTTTTTAACGTAACCTGAATTCCTAAGCTTCTGAAGACATTAAGTTGTCCAACAGGGATGGCAATACAGTCTGTCCTTATACCACCTTTAGCCACCAAGGCCATTTAACCCAGAAGATCACTTTAATATAATAGTGTTGTTCCTGAGGCGTTAACACTTTTAAACTGAAATGCAACCTTTGACTGGAGGCCAGTATGAAAGTGTTTGTGCATCGGATGTCGGGAGCAGCCTTCCCTTTTAAGTTCACAAAGTAGCATATGAAAAATCTCTAGTATGTTCTACCCCCCCCCACCACACAAGTGACATTGTCAATCGATCAACACATTTAAACAGATAACTTCTTTCATGCCTCTATTAAACCTACACTATGTAACTTTCGAAAAGTACAAAAGAAATGCAAAAACTATGTTTTAGGACTAGAAAATGTTCGGAACTAGCATATTGGATCCAGGGGTTGAAAACATAAACTTAAATAATACAAAATATAGACAATAGTGGAATAGCAAAATTGCCAGTTCACAATATTTAACTAGCAACAAATGCATATTATGGAAAAAATAATAATGTGTATTTTTGGAAATTGGTTATATTGTCCCAGTATTATTCCTGTGTTCAGTAAAAACATGATATATATATAGATTGTTGATATGTATTGATATAAATAGATTGTTAAATAGTACAGCTTTAAATCACTGGGATCAGAGAACAAAAATAATACACTGCTGATGACAATAAAACATTTTGGTGATTTTTTATTTTCTTGCTTCAATATTATAAATAAAAACCACAACAATTTTTCTATAATAAATAGCAATACTGAGCTATGTTCCTCCCACAGCTCAATAAGTAATAAACTGGCCCATTGTGATAGGTTAAGTGGCCAATGATGGAGTAATGAGATCATGTGTGAAGTTCGCAGCGAGGGGTGAAATTATTCAGTTGTACCATTGAGCTCAGCCTCAAGGGAATAGAAGAGTAACCCATGGCAGAGAACGCAAGCAACCCGTGGCTCAGTTCAAAAACTGTAAACTTTCATCATCCTCAAGTTCTTCTTGTTTCTTTAAGACTGCATGTGTCAGCCTAAATGCTTGACTAAGTAGAGATCTTTGAGGAAGTCTCTATTCTACATTATTCTTCCCATCTGTACTCCAGTTCTCTAGTCGACTTACAAGAACCATTAATGGTAAAGTATTTGGACACAATCACTGTTGGGTACATTTGTTGCATAAAGTGTAAACAAAATTGTAATCAAAATACCTTTTTCTAAAGACAGAGCTTTAGGTGTGACATTAAGCTCTAAATGGTTGTTAGTACAGGTATATGTTCTACCAGATCCTATTTGAGCTCTGTTGCAGATGTGCAAGAATTTATTTCTGGGATTCCAAGATAAATTAATTCCCTAACTGGAATAATTTGCATACATCTATCATTTTGTTTGCTTAGAAATTAAATGGATTATAATCACAGTCAAAAATGTTGATAGTGGTAACAAATAAAATTTGAAACTGTAACAGAAAAATTCCCTCTGACATAGAGGAGTAAACTTTTCAAAAAACTACATATCCCTCTAGTGGAACTCCTGAGCTGGGCTGTTCACAATTTAACCCCCTGCTGCCTCCTGTTAATGTGGTAAAGTGTGTGAGGGATAGCTTTCTAGAACAACACAATCCCTTATCTCTTCCTGGACCATATCCTGCACTTCGTTCAAGGATTTAGCACGGCTCATTGGCCGCCGGATGCATCAAACATCTTCTTGCGCCCCTCCATGCCCGACATGGCCTCCACGTTCTTACGCCAGTCAGTCACCTCAGCCGTGAGCACCTGAAAGGGAGGGCAAACAAACACTGTACAGTCAGAATACGTCAGACTCAATTCAGCTCCCAAGATTCCTTTAGTTTGTAGTTTTCTGACTTGGCCACATTTCCAATGGTGAGTCAATGTGCAGAGGGAACACAAAAAATGACATGTACTATAGGACTACGCCAAGTGTGCATTACTTAAACTAAAATTTGTTAGCTAGCTCTTAAGATGCTTTCAGATTTGGTGATATTTTAACCATTTGACAACAAAAAAAATGACCATGGAGGCCCAGAGTATTTTATTATTATTATTTTTACCCCATTTTCTCCCAATTTGTTCTTGTCCAATTATTCACAAACCCTGCCATGTCGTCAACTCCGAAACCACCCGTCACATGGTTCTTCTAACCAAAGTTCACCGAGCTGGCCAATTTGTTTTGCACTGCTCATCCAACATGGAAGCCTTTAGTCAAATCATTTGTGGAATGATTGGCACTCACCGACTATAGTTCCACAATTTAATTTACAGGCACCCAATCTGCACACGAGTCACTGGAGAGCGACGTGGCAAGGGCAAGGTAGATAATCCAATTTATCTACCCCAAATCCCAAGCAGTTCTATGCTAATCTGCCCTACAAAGCAAAAAGGCAGTAACTACGCAGAGTGCAGAACTGAGAAAAATTACTTTAAAGTTATCCTGTCATCCAGCTAAGTAGTTGTAGGTAGATAATTGGACATGTGGCTGTTTTTGTTACTTTATATAAGCTTATTCTTTGTACATATCAATCCTCATATTTAATTTGATATTTTACCCCTATTTTGCAGTTACTGTATTCTTGCTTTGTATTACTTACCAAAAATGTGGCACCATACCAAGGAAATAGGCAGTAACTACAGATTCTCCAAAAACTTTTTTGCCACAACTTGGGCTCTGGGTGTGTTAGATACCTTGTATTTTAATTAATTGGAACCATTTGTTTACCTGAACATTGATATACCAAAACCAAAACTGACCATTTTGACCATTGACCTAAAATTTGACCATTTTAGGTCATTATTTTCCACCCGGAAAGCTGTTCTGCTGCTGAAACGGCTGCTTAAAGTCTCACATTGCTAAGCTGTATCAAGGCCCAAATGGGGACACTATTTTTTAATAGGACCACATTTCATATGTGTGAGTATTAGATTAATGTGTGTCTGAGGGTGTTTCTTTATCACATTAATGATAAAGCAATGCAAAACAACTTTTCTTTGGAGCATGTAGGCAAGTTAAACTCCACTTCAACAGAGCAAGTGTTTCTAAGGCTTTTTCAAACTCCTATGATGATATCTAAGATAAACAAGTTGATTTTATATGGTGCAGTATCTGTTTCAGTAGGTAATATAGATTGTATGTAGATTATTAATATATATATATAAATAAAATAGTGATAACAATAATAATAATAATTGATGATGTTATGCTAAGGCTAGTCCGGGCTTGCGGTACATTCAAAGAAATAGTGTTCTGGGACCGTAAAACAGAAGTACTCTTTGTAAAAGTTCATCAATTAATTGATGAACACCACATTTCATGTGGTTATTTCCGCTGCCTTGTGCTAGAGGTTCCGGGCAAAGTCGGGGAAGTCATAGACAGGCTCGAACCACTGACCATCATGATGTAGGTTATCCTGCAAGGCAGCAACTTAGCCCACTGCACCCCACGGGAGGTCCACATTGCTAAGGTTTCCAGTACCTCATCAGTTTCATGCAAGTCAGTGAAAACCAGAGATGTTTCAAACTCAGAGACGCGACATGTGACTGACACGGTCAAGCTTCCCTTTACCTTATCCTTGTCCTTGTTGGTGTCTTCTTTCTTCACAGACTTGAGGTTGGACCTGAGATCCATGGATCCTTTGTGCTTGGTGCCTAGCAGGGCTCTCATCATCTCGTCTGCTGAAACCCTGACCTTCCTCAGGGCTGGCTTCTTAAACTTCCCCCCCAGATCTTGAACCTTCAGCTTCAGTTCATGGATCTGGAACAATTGGATCAACAAAAACATGGATCTACCCAAAGCCACCACAAATCAACATCTTCAAAAGGTTTGGATATCTTGCCTCGAGAGATCTGCTGAACCTGGGCTCAAATCCGTTTCAATGCTACCTTAACAAGTGTCCAGACATTTATTTATTATTGCAACCAAAGAATATAAGACTTACATCTTTGTTGTGCTTGTTCACTTTAGCTTCACAGTCATATCGCTCCTCATCCACTACGTCTATCTTTGCATGGAGTTGCCGGCATAAGTTCTAGGGAAAATATATATGAAAAGTATATCACTGCAAACTCTACTAAATGAAAATATAGTTATGTGACAGAATAACAAAGCTGGAATATGCCATGAAATTCATTCCACTTGTTTTGCTTTATTGTTGAATCTTCTAATGAGTTCTCTCGACTGGCTGACTCCTTTGTCTCTCACCTGCAGCTCAACCAATGACATTCCAGACAACTGTAGGGGCGGGAGTCTCTCGCCCAAGTAGCGCACCTTTTCCTCATCCCTATCCTGTTTCTCCTGTTCCAGCTGCTCCATTGCCTTGGTGAGCAGCATGATCTGATTGGACAAGAGAAAGATCAATCTGATATCAGCTTGCAGACATTAGACAGACCTACAGTGGTGAGTAGTAAAAAATGACTAATGCATGGCTTAGTAACGTACCTTCAAGGAGAGCTTGCGCGAAGCCGTAATCTTCGACTTCGGCTGTTGGAATATTAAGGATATTGATTGCAAAATGTGTAAAATTAGTAGCCTATTCTCTTACTGTGAGGTTTTAGATTTAAGTGTTCATACAGCTGTAAGTTACGTTTGATCTGAAGCATTGGCCTAATAATGGACCAGTCACCTGTACACAGATATTACTGACAAAAATACTCATAATTTATTTTGAGCATTATCTTTTCTCCATATTATGCTTAATACGAGTCCTGGCAAACTGTTTGGTTAACCTTCATTGTCGTCATAGAAGGACCAGGCTTCAGTGCCATCAGGACACCGTCACAGTCAAGAAAGTTCAGCTATGTGGACTCATGATAGCTGACATTAATAACTGATATGAGTCAAGTGGCAACCTTGGAACAGTTCCCTGTCTCTATATGAGTTTCAACACTGTAGAACCTGGGGGGGGGGGCTCTGGCTCACCTTGTCAATTAACTTCGGATTCATTTTTGTAGGTGTGTCTTGCTCCTGTGTGAACAGAGGTAAGGATGTAATATACACACTTCTGTGCCATGTAGCCTGACAAATGACTATTGCTTGATCAGGTTTTGTTAAAAATGACATTCATCCTTATATAAAAAATGCTTAAAATAACACACTTAAAATGTCCTTTACTAAATTGAACACAGTGACAATTATAATTGTTAAGTTATAAACATTAGACTTACCTCACTTCACATTGACAATGTTGATGGTCACAGCAAACACATAAATAAGAATTAACAAAACATTAGTAGAAAGAAATACTTTGTAACATGTTGAATGTACAGTATAACATTTTATATTACATTGTATTTACCTCAGTTTTAGCTCAGTATGACTGTCTGGCAGTTTAAAACTGTTCTTAAAGATTTTCTCAATCGCAAGAGATCCACGGTCAGTCAGGTATACCATACATATCCTACGCCAATAATCAGTTATTATAAAATACTTACATAACAGAAACTATAACTTGTGTTACAACATTCTTGTGTTGGATTTAAATGGTTTATCAACTCATGACAATAGGTCTACTTCATTGTAATTAGTCTTAGGCAGAAGTATATTTAGAAGATAATATGGCGTATTTTAAATCAGATAATACGCTGAAATGGATATGCATACTCCTTAAAGTAGCTTTAATTAAAACACACTCAAAGAGAAAGAAACACATGATTAATTAACAGTCAAGATGACCTATTGTCCCAGATAACAAAACTACCTCAACCGCTATTTTGAAATTCTCGACTAAACTCAAGTAAATCTAAACTTTGACGTCCTTTTGAAAAATTAACTGATCAGCCTCCTACTCATAGAGAATTTCAAATAAACGACAGCAGCAGCGAAAGATCCACGATTCGAATGAACTAAATAGATTCTTAATTAGTTACTTGAATATAAACTTCAGCTTAAACCTGAATCATAGAAACCCCACATGAGTATTACCTGGAATCTGTGGCCCACAGTTGGGTTGGGTATTGTAGTCTCTTTCTTTCTTCATGAACAGAGGACTCTGAGACAATGGGAGGATTTTCTCTTTTATGTTGGGCTGAGCAGGGCTGCGGGCGGATAACAGATATAGCTCACCACCAGTGTCTGGCAAGAATTGTCTGGCAGGATGCCAGGGATAAAATATCACCGCCTGTGACATTGCGACAATTCTGGGATGAAATGTAATAATACACCATGACCACTGCCTCACTGGCATTGTCTCACAAAGGTTTGGAAGCATTTTGCTTTTTTTGCAAAACCCCAAATAAATGTTTATTCAATGGATCACATGTCTTTTGTTCTGATTAGAGCCGATTGTTGTTCAGCTTGAACTGAAACATTACACACAATGTTTGTTGGAATTTTTTGGGTGTTGTGACTTTTGTTAAGAGGTGATCAAACTGATTTAAGCAGTTGTGCTATTATTACTGTGTGTTTTGGTGTGTGTGGTGATGATAGAAACATCCTGATAAAGGCAAACTTTGCAAAATAGTTTGTCAAAGTGCCACAGCAGTTAACATCAAGGAATATAGGCTACAAAATGGTGTTGAATTTTTTTCTGTGACTTTCACTGACTTTGTGCAAACAGTTATAATATTATGCCTGATGCATTTCCTCATGTCTTCTCACACAAACATATCAGTTTTCTGTGTATTTTCTCTGAAAAAAAGGTGTCCTATACATTTTTTAAATATTGTATTTTTTTTAAAATACAATAATGAGGTCTATAAGCTCTTATTGTAATAATAAACTATCAATTTAATGATACATTTGCACATTTTTGCCTTAAGTAAAACACTAGTGACAATGTTGTGGCATGTTTTATAGAGAGTAATCAGTGAAAATAACACTCGCAAACATCTTTTACAAGTTATTTCTGTCTCTTTCATGTAAAAGTAACAGGTTATAAAGGAAAACCAATTTTGATTACTAAATGGACATAGCTTGTTCTTTAGGAACTTCAGGAAGTGTGATTTTCAAGGTATTACTAGACCAAAATGTTCTGGAGTTCTAATTTGTGTCCAGAACATGCTGCCTCCTGCGAGCCTTCCACTTGAGATAATAAAACATTCAGTCATGACACTGGTGATAGGCTTGCCCTTGTCTCTCCTTTCATTAGCATTACAATACAACAACTGTAAAACATTTTCTCAAAACATTGCAAATCAGTATGTATTTTGTGTCTTTATTATTTGTACATATAAACATAACACACATTTTCATTATCATTAAAAGTGCTGCTGGAGAAAAACACATATTTCACACACAAAACACACAGAATTCACACACAAATTAAATAGTGTATAATATCTGTATGTTATTTTAAAGTAATTTACAGTTGAAGTGAATATTCACACAGATTTACATTTCAATCTTGATAAAATATGCATCAATCTTCCGCAGAGCTGCTCACCCTGTTGCTGGAGATTTTCCATCCAGTAGGTTCTTTCCAAAACTCATGGAAAACCCACTTTTTATTTAGCTAATTATTAGAATCAGCCGTGCTAACTTAGTGTTGAGGAGAACTTATCTACTACTGTATATATGTAGTGAAATGTGAAGAGTTTGGGGCTTAATATAGTGCAGTTGTTTAGTTAGCAATTTGAACCTAGGTGGTTGTTTTATGTGGCTAGCATAGTTCGGTTCATATCTGTGAGGCAGACAGCTGTGTGATGAGGGCCACCATACAGAGAAAGAAACTGAAGTGACAGTATTTGTTGCCCTGTATGGTCAATCATTCTGTAAAATACCAACAATTACTTCCCCTACATGGCTTGGGTCTGAACTAGCACACTCCTTTCGACAAGAGCCCACAGCTTACGTGTATTAAGAAACGTGCAGAATAGTAACACACATCTGGCTCCTACAGTGCGCATCAAATCGTTGCATATGCAAATAGCTGGTTTACGATTTTATCCAATCAGCATCTGAATACAAACAACCTGTTTAACGAATAGGTAGGAAGGTATCACTTCATTTGACCTCATGGTGTGAAGAAGCCATGATTCCACACAGAACCAAACATTGTGTATAGAATCAAAGGAGTAGGAGCAAGGGATGTTATGGTCAGGCAACGTGGCCCCCCAATGTTAGGGTCAAGTAATATAAACATTTTAACAAATATATAATGTGTAGCACTCCTGGTTCTGAACCTATCTAATTAGGAACTAAAGATCACCAGTGCTGTTAACTGTGTACTTGTCATCCAGGAATTGAATTGTGATCGTAAACAGAGCTGATCTTACACCTCCTGTCAGATTGCACAGCAGTACATACAAGGGACAGGAACAGGGTTATGGGGGGGGACAATGTCCAAAGGGGGTTTAAGACAAATGTCCTGTCATCATTCCGTCAGTGATCCCAAGCAGGTGGGCGGGCTATTTCTGCAGCCACCCAGGCGCGCACGCGCATACATTGTAGGGACCAGCACACACCGTAATCTGAGACCTCACCGTGCACGTTCGGCTGTCATTATGATTTCCGATAGGTACTGACAACGCAATGTTGACCTGAAGGTGCCCAGGTGAAGCACTCGTAAATCGATTCAAACAAGCGAAAGTGATAGTTGAAGAGGAGACGCACGCCAAGTGTCAGATGTCCGTTGTCACTTGGCTGTCACCTGTTGTGTTCATGAGTCATTGAATGAAGTTCTAAGAGTTTTACAGAACAAGAACAACAAAAGTTTAGGTAGTACATTTTTTGTCAAACGGAGATTCTATGCTACAAATTCAGGTAGGTCCCTCCATTCTTTCTCTTCAAGTGCCAGAGTTTGGGGTAGCAATCTAAACTCCCAACATTTCTCTCTGCCTCCCCCTACATGTCTGTCTCCTTAGCCTCTGCTTCCTAACTCTAAGTACTGTGTTATACCCCCACATTCAGGAATTGAACTGGCAAACTTCCAACTACAAATCTTACTAAGTATGAACTCTACGTTCATTACCATTCATGCATTTTGAAGGGAATGATAACAAGAACTATGTAGTCCATTCCAAACCATAATTATTTGAAATGTGTGATAAATTTAGTAAATTAACAGAAGTTATTTGCTGCCATAATTTTATATTATTACTGGGTTTGTTTATCCTTATAATCCAATGTGATTAAAGGAAAACTCCTGGCCTACAAAAGATTGGCTATCAAATGTTAGTAGGAGAATCTCTTTGAGGTACTAACTGCATCATGGAATTACTTAGAAAGTTAAGGGTTGTGTATTTTTGCCAACCTTATAAAGTATTAAACCAAAACTCTTTCTGCTTGTTGCTCAAGCGTGCCAATTTAGCACGCTAGCAAACATTACATGTAGAAACCTTGCAGTGTTGCGATTTGGCTAAAACTCAATTTCGACAAAATAGAACTTAGTAAGGTCACTCCGATGATATTCGTTGATCACCAGGGGCGAAGGCAGGATATCTGGGCCCCATGTAAGAAAGCCTAAGGGGACCCGACCAATATCATAAATCAAACATAATTTAAATCCATGTCTCTAGCAGCAGCGGTAGGTCGGGGTGAGATGGGGCTTAAAGCACCCCCAAGAATAAGCCTAGTGATGTTACCTCCAGGGCGGATCCGGTGCAGAGTCGGTTGCTATCAGCGATGTAGGAGTAGGCCTACAAGTCACTTCTAAAAGGAGTCTGCCTATTATCATAAAGTCCTGGCTAATATGTCTGATAAAAAAATTAAGGTAACTAAACTTTACCTTATTTTAAATATTAATGACAAACTTTGTATATGAATCTGCATGCTGCTGCCACAAGGTTAAATGCACACTGCATCAGAATGAGCAACCGCCTACTGGAGAAACGTTGTGAAAGTAATTTAGTTTTTTTTATTTTCCATTGCTTATTTTCTATTTGTAAATAAGAAAACACAGTAATTGTACTATTTTAATTCTACAAACCTAAAGAGCATACAATATAAACAATAATTCTGTAAAAACACTAAAAAGTACAGGAAACAAATAAGCAGTACTTTTTTCTATTATTTTACGGAAATTTCCTCTAAGACAATAACAGAACATACTTTACAAACACAGTAAATGTCCGTTAACACGCAGATATGATATTACTTTGTAACAGACATCTAATGTGTTTATAAGGGATTTCTGTTATTATCTTGCAGGAAATGTCGGTAACAATAACAGGAAAGTACAGTTAATTTGTTGTCAGTACATTTACTGTTTTTAGATATTTTTTACAGTGAACTTTAAATCGTTGGTAAACCATGATGCTCACAAACTCTGTACTCATCAGATGTCATTAATACATTAAACACAATGTCATGCATTCGATAGCATTCATATGATGTATTTCATGTCAGTAAATTGCTTATTTCTTTGACATATCCACTCTAAAATGTGATATTGTACTTGGGTTAAGAGACACAATTTGAGTTGTCTAGCTTTTCTAATGTTATTTATTTTGTGACCATAACATGATCTAAACTAAGCATTTTGCAACATTTGTCATGTATTCTAAAAAGGGAACCTCTTTATTCAAGGAGCACCTTTAAGATGTACAGTTGTATGCAAAAGTTTAGGCACCCCTGACAATTTCCATGATTATCATTTATAAATAATTGGGTGTTTGGATCAGCAATTTCACTTAGATCTATCAAATAACTGAGGGACACAGTAATATTTCAGTAGTGAAATGAGGTTCATTGAATTAACAGAAAATATGCATCAAACTTAAATTAGACAAGTGCATAAATTTGGGCACCCTTGTCATTTTGTTGATTTGAATACCTGTAACTACCTAGCACTGATTAATTGAGAAAAGGTATTTAAGGTGGCCAATGGCAAGTTGTTGTTCTCTTTGACTCATCTCTGAGGAGTGGCAACATGGGGGCCTCAGAACAACTTTCAAATGACCTAAAAACCAAGATTGTTCAACATTATGGTTTAGGGGAAGGCTACAAAAAGATATTGCAGAGATTTAAGCTGTCAGTGTCCACTGTGAGGAACATAGTAAGGAAATGGAAGACCACAGGCACAGGTCTTGTTAAGGCCAGAAGTGGCAGGCCAAGTAACATATTGGAGAGGAAAATGCGAATGATGGTGAGAACAGTCATAAACAGCCCACAGACCATCTCCAAAGACCTACAACATCATCTTGCTGCAGATGGTATCACTGTACATCATTCAACAACTCAGCACACTTTACACAAGGAGAAGCTGTACGGAAGAGTGATGCGGAAGAAGCCTTTTCTGCACACATGCCACAAACAGAGTTGCTTGAGGTTTTCAAATGGACATTTGGACAAGCCAGCTTCATTTTGGAAGAAGGTGCTGTGGACTAATGAAACAAAGATGGAGTTATTTGTGCATGGCGGCAAAAGAACACCACATTCCAAGACACACTTGCTACCCGCAGTAAAATTTGGTAGAGGGGCCATCATGCAGTGGGGCTGTGTGGCCAGTGTCAGTACTGGGAATATTGTTAAAGTTGAGGGTAGCAAGGATTCCACTCAATATCAGAAGATACTTGAGAATAATGTAGAGGAATCAGTCAAAAAGTTGAAGCTACGCTGGGGCTGGATATTTCAACAAGACAATGACACAAAACACTGCTCAAATCTACTCTGGCATTTATGCAGAGGAACAAGTACAATGTTCTGTAATGGCCATCCCAGTCCCCAGGCCTGAATATCATTGAATATCTGTGGGTGATTTGAAGCGGGCTGTTCATGCTCGGCAACCATCAAACCTAACTTAATGTGAATTAAACATTCACAGCATGACCAACCCACCAAAAACTGGGTTTTTGAATGTATTCAGTCTTCAATCAATTTAGATAGATATATAGATAGATTCCTGATCTAAAACACTGTGCTCTGTCTAATCCACGCAACCAGAAAATAATGCTTTTGTTGGTACCAATAGGGGCGTGGCAGTCAAAAGCTTCATAAAGATGAGAGACGAGCAGACTTTCTGTCATTGCATATTATATCCCGCAGGGGGAAGAACAACCAACCTTGTAGACTTACGGGTTTACAGTAGGTGGCGACATTTATTCAAATACTGCGTAGCACAAGAAGCACTGTTCCAGAGATGAGAGGGGGGTGTACGATAAGTAGCAAAAGAAGGGTCATGAAAGAGATTCAATGGTTTTGCCTCGGTATTGTTGCACGGCTCGGAGAAGACCCCATGTGACAAACAGAGAGGAACGGAGAAGAGTGAGGGATTACGTGGTTCATTCCGGTCGGATGAAGTGAAATATATGAACCTAACGGGCGATGTGGCTGCGGGTAACGCACATGGATTTCTTAAAAGACCGCTGTTGATGAGAGAGAGGGTGCAGAAATCGTGGCGATGTATGCGGCATCAGTGTTGCAATGTGGTGGATTCCATCATGCCGTTGCTCCAGAAAGCGATGCCGCGGAGATGGCGCATCGAAAGCTCATCCTGAGCACTGATTTAAAGAAAAGGTGTTGAAAACAAATCGGAATGCTTCCACGGGCAGATATGATATAAATACGAATTACAAAGGACCCTCGTAGCCTTCACCATCAGCATAGAAGATTTCGCGTGTTGCTTAAAGGCAATTTCGGTTGTGATTTGTCAACGACAAGCTGTTAAAATGTTGCTGAGATGCCATCGGAACAAGTTGTCGGTGTGGGCCGTTCTGTGCATACTGGTATTGCTGTGCTGGCTTTACATTTTCCCGGTGTACAGACTACCGAGCGACAAGGAGATAGTTGATGAAGTGCTGCGGCAGGGGCACGTATGGCAGAAAAACAGGACGGGCATCGATGTGTTCAGGTGGGCCTTTACTGTACATGTCTCATTATTATTTTGGCCTGTATCAATAACACATATCAATTGTGAACAACATAGCAAGGCATATTTTAAATAAACTGAATTCAATAGCTGCATTCAAGGACACCCGAAATAAAATAATCTGAAGTGCTTATTAGACAAGGATATTTTGAACTGGGGTTTCCTTCACTTGTAATTGAATAGAGTTGAAATAGAATACACCCCAACCCAGTACCAAAGGCAAACAGTCTTGGTATGGTTGTGTTCAAGTAGACATAGCTCATCGTCTCAGTTTATAGTTTAAGTCTTATAATGATATTATTTATAAGCTTAATAAATTCACATCCCTGCCAATTAAACATATAAAAAACGAATTGTAATTACAATTACCATGAAGTTGAGCTGTCCTTGGTCATGCTTTTTTTTCATCAAATGTATTGAACAACTAATATTTGATGTTGAGATTCTATGCATTTAATCTTATCCGTAGATATTTTTTGCATCCAGATATTTCAATGATTTGTCCATTTGTTTTGTCTATTGCATGTTCATAAGAAGACACATTTTGTTTAAAAGAAAAAAAGCTGCGCCTTAAGCTTTAGGTGTATAGCACATCTCAAGTTGAAAAGGCATCTGTTTCACGGAGGCTGTGGGTGTGTCCTTGGAAACAACAGAAGTGCGAGCGCACTGATTGGCGTACTGCTGAATCTAGGACAATGCGAACATCAGCCTTTTGCCATTTTCCCACTTACGGAAATTGAGCCACAAGTAGAAAATGCATTTCCTGCAGAAAATGCGTGTGAATGTTGAACATAGGGCTGGGCGGTATGACCAAAAATGTATATCACGGTATTTGTCAAAATTCTACCGGTTTCACGGTATTTGACGGTATTTCTTTTTTCATACATAATCAAGTGTTCCCAGCAATCTTTCTACAGTTTGAGAGAGGAATTATTGCAGTAGGTTGACTTAGGATGGTCTATTTTATTTCATGATGAGTGAACATTGTAGAATAATTACTGTATTTTAGCGAATATACTTCGTGTGATATGCACGTTTTTACAAACGGTTCGGAGGCGCGCTATATAGAAAGTTTTTTACACACTGATAACTGCAGTCATTATTTTGTTCTGTGCTGTTGTTGTAGACCAGCTTTTCCTAAAGTGGGATACAAAATAAATTATATTCTATATATAGGGCCCTATGAAATTAGTGTTATTTTTTGGCCAATTCCGTTTTATTTTTTCCAAATTCCATGATTTCCGTTATTTTTTCCAATTTCCGTGATTTGGACAAAAGTTGCATTCAGAAGCCCGCACCCGAACCTAAAATATAGAGAATTTTGCTGTACAGTTTGCACAATCATTGCCAGGAAGGCTAAATTTACTTTCCATATGATCAAAGTACTTATTTCTAGACAGGCAGAAGGCTATTTCACAAAATATTAGTCATGTTAATAACACATTATTTCTTCTTACAGATGAATCTACCCACAATAAAAAATAAGAGTAGACAAAGATTTCCTAAGATATGGAAGAAAAGTGGAACAACGACAAACTAAAAATAAAAATAAAAATATTTATAAACGTTATTTTAATAAGTTGTATCAGGCGCAATCGTGTGGACAAAGCCATAACATTCAGAAGCAGTCCCGCTATTTCTACCTTGCTCTCCCTGCATGAGTGCGAGCTGCCTGATTAGCAAGACCGTCAGAGAATTGCTTCAGGCGAAAGAACATAGTAAACTATACCTAGTTATATATCATAGTTATATGCATTTGGATCAGTGATTGGAGAAAAACAAGCGTTGTTTGATTGGAAAATGTAGAATGGAGTGAATACCGTTGTTAATCGCTGTCAGTTATCAAGCGGATTACAACGTTTGAACTATATGACGGAGCGCATGCTGGCCAAATTCGGTAGAGAAACACTGCAAATATAGCCTATAGAGCGCAAATTAACTTCCATGTTTGCTGCCTTTTGTATTAGGACACACTCAATGACAGTTGTTAATATTACTAATATCCGCGAGATTCCGTGTTATAAGTAAATTCCGTTTTTATTGATACATTCAGCTAGGGCTGAAACGATTCCTCGAATAACTCGAATAACTCGATTACGAAAATGTGTCGACACAAAATGACTTGACCCGAGGCTTCGTTTAATCAATGTTACCAACTTTGTATCACGCACAATGGTTCCGCACGGATGATTATTACTGTCGCGCACCGGGCTCACGCTGCTAGCGATAATGACTGTCTATTTATTATATAAGCAATCCAGATTGCAAATGTAAATGGTCTTATTAAAATATTAGTAAGTAAATATGTCACACTTTTCTAATAGAGTTTAGTGGCATATTTTCGAAATGTGCAATGTTTCCTTTGTTGTTACGCGATGTTTATCGCGTTGAATCAAGTGCTATTATTCTGAAGGCGAAACTAGTCAA
>JACXGM010001295.1:0-18052 GCA_016801145.1 Umbra pygmaea
CACACACACACACACACACACACACACACACACTTTACGGAGATGCAAGATATTAACTGGGGTAAAGCTTTCATATTTGTGTATTGAAGAGCCAGCTGGCGTCATAACCCTCTTTGTCCACAAGGGAGTGCTCTGCCACAGTATGTTCATTGCTGGGCTTCGTTCCTGTAATTCACTGGTTTCTATGGTTATTTGTAAAAATGCCTGGGACGTTGGTTGGTAAAATTGCATCAGTATTGGTTTTAAATTATTCTGCATGGCTTTTATCTTTCCCTCATGACTTTTATCTATAGCTAAACCCTACTCTGGCAAGAGTGTTGTAAGTTGTCAATATAAGTCATGCTTGTTGTGAGCATCTGCTAAAGGACAACAAATGCAATATTGTTGCCTCAGCTCAACATATAAAAAGTTAAGAAAAGTTTCTTCACAGATATTCATTATTAGAGAGGAGTTTTCGTTTGCATTTACAAGTTTAGGCACAAGATACAAGTTTATTTGTCACATGTACAGAACACTGAATGTGGTATTGCAAGTACAGTGAAGTACAGGTGCCCCAGTTCCAACTCAACAATGCAGTAACAATAATAAAAAGCACATCTCTATCAATAACAATATAAGGGGATTAGCAAACTAACATAATTTATACAGTGTATAGTCTGTGCATGTAAATAGTAAGCAGTGACCACAGAATACTTATTGAAAATCAGAATAGTACATGCATTAGAATTAATCTAACATGACTA
Source organism: Umbra pygmaea (assembly GCA_016801145.1). Lineage (NCBI taxonomy): Eukaryota > Metazoa > Chordata > Actinopteri > Esociformes > Umbridae > Umbra > Umbra pygmaea. The sequence continues at coordinate 744 of JACXGM010001295.1, forward strand.
TGTAAGATTATGTATATATGTACATTTCACAGTTGCACTGTTAGCGACTAGCAAGAATTACCAAAATGCAGTTAGCGACTAGCCTCAATTACAGCAGATTACATAGAAACAGTTAGCGGACAGTCACACAACAGCGTTAAACTGTGTGGTGATCGTAATACCAATGAAATGACCATATCAGATGTCGTGACCCTGTACCATGTCTTTTAATGTTTACCATTTAGCAACCTGTTGGGCTGTGGGAAAAAACTGTAGTGCAATGGGCTCCTGTACTGACTGTATTTGTTGGACCCGAAGGGCTGGAACAGTCTGCATCTCAGATGGCTAGCATTAGCTATCCTGTGGCACCTGGTGTTGTAGGTGCCTTCCAGGGGGGCAGTGAAGACCTGATGACATGTTCACCTGAATGTCAAACTTCCACAAAGCCAAACCATCAGACACCTTAGCGTTCCCGAACCAGACAGTGATGCATCCTGTCAGTATTCTCTGAATGGTACCCAATGTACAAGAGATCACAAGAGACCACAAGAGATCTCAGAGAGACATTAATATTTTTATTTTAACCTTAACCAGACAAGTTGACTGAGAACCAATTTTTATTTACAGAAACAGCCTGGGAGCCATTAAGTTTAACTGCCCTGCTCAGAGTAAGATTTTACCTTGGTGGTCAGGGATTTGAACTAGTCTATTCTAGAATCTAGTCTTGATACTAACTTTACAGTTCACTCAAGATTCCAAACTCTCAAAAGTATGTTACAATTTGCTAGAAAGTAATGAAGGGTCTGTTGAGTTCAGGAACAAAGTCTGAAGAGACAAAGACCAACATAAAAGAGTAACAGCAAGAGGAAAGTGTGCAGAAAGGAAGGAATGTAAATAATACCTAATCTTCAAAACATGGTGGATTTAGCTAGGGCATGAATGGCTGCAACTGTAGCTGGTTGACTGTGATCATTATTGATGCGACTGCTATGGCTGCAGAAAGGTGAATTCTAAAGTGTACAGAGTAATCATGTCTGCTCAGATACCACAAATACAATGCCTTTTGTCTAAATTCATGTATTCGTCGGACAGCACTTCATTCAAAGCACATCATGCAGCAGGAATATGAAATGACACCAAACACACTGCCAAAGGTACCAAAGAGTTTTTCAGGTCCAAAAAGTAGAAAGTTGTTGACTGCCCAAGTGAATCTTGTAATTTGAATCCCAACTAATATTGCTGTTTACAGTCATATGCAAAAGTTTAGGCTCCCCTGACAATTTCCAAGATTTTCATTTATAAATAATTGGGTGTTTGAAGGACACAGTAATATTTCGGTAGTGAAATCTGATTCATTGGATTAACAGAAAATGTGCAATGTGCATCAAAACTAATTTGGGCACCCTTGTCATTTTGTTGATTTGAATACCTGTAACTACCTAGCACTGATTAATTGGAACACAGAATTGGTTTGGTGAGCTCATTAATCCTTGAAATTCACAGACAGGTGCATTCAATCATGAGAAAAGGTATTTAAATGTGGCCAATTGCAAGTTGTTGTTCTCTTTGACTCTCCTCTGAAGAGTGGCAACATGGGGGGCTCAAATTAACTTTCAAATGACCTGAAAACAAAGATTGTTCAACATTTTGGTTTAGGGGAAGGCTACATAAAGCTATCGCAGAGATTTAAGCTGTCAGTGTCCACTGGGAGGAACATAGTGAGGAAATGGAAGACCACAGGCACAGTAATTGTTAAGGCCAGAAGTGTCAGGCCAAGTAAAATATTGGAGAGGCAAAGGCGAAGGATAGTGAGAGCGGTCAAAAACAGCCCACAGACCACGTCCAAAAATCTACAACCTCATCTTGGTGCAGATGGTGTCACTGTGCATCATTCAACACTTCAGCACATTTTGCAGAAGGAGAAACTGTACGGGAGAGTGATGCGGGAGAAGACCTTTCTGCACATGTGCCACAAACAGAGTCACTTGAGGTATGCAAACGCACATTTGGACAAGTCAGCTTCATTTTGGAAGAAGGTGCTGTGGACTGATGAAACAAAGATAGAGTTATTTGGTCATAACAAGGGGCATTGTGCATGGTGGCAAAAGAACACAGGATTCCAAGTAGAACACTTGCTACCCATAGTAAAATTTGGTGGAGGTTCCATCATGCTGTGGGGCTGTGTGGCCAGTGCCAGTACTGGGAGTCTTGTTAAAGTTGAGGGTTGCATGGATTTTACTCAATATCAGCAGATACTTGTGATTCATGTAGGGGAATCAGTCACAAAGTTGAAGTTATGCTGGGGCTAGATATTTCAACAAGACAATGACTCAGAACACCAAATCTACTCTAGCATTTATGCAGTGGAACGGTACAATGTTTTGGAATGGTCATCCCAGTCCCCAGACTTGAATATCATTGAAAATCTGAGGGGTAATTTGAAGCAAGCTGTCCATGCCTGACTGAACTGAAGATGTGTTGCAAGGATGAATGGTCCAAAATACCTTAAACTAGAGTCCAGACACTCATTACAGGCTACAGGAAGCGTCTAGAGGCTGATATTTCTGCTCAAAGAGGTCCAACTAAATATTGATGTGATATTTCTGTTGGGGTGCCGAAATTTATGCACCTGTCTTATTTCTTTTTGATGCATATTGCACATTTTCTGTTCATCCAATAAACCTAATTTACTACTGAAATATTACTGTGTCCTTCAGTTATTTGATAGATCAAAATGAAATTGGTGAGCAAAAAATCATGGAAATTAACTGGGGTGCCTAAACATTTGCATTTGATTGTATATTCTGAAGAATGTTAAACAAGCTGAAACTTAAGACTATTGCAGTACAGGACTGGCAGAGGAGATACAGCATCTACTGATGTCTTTGAAAAAATAAGGTATTGTTTTTTTTATTGACCGGATAGATGAAAGCAAAAGCCATGGTGACAGGTAGGGGGAGACTGAGTTGGAGGGCACAGACAGTCGGCAGAGCTGGGGCATGGACTCCAGTCGTCATGGAGTTTAGACCACTACACCAACTCCAGCACGCATCTACTGATGTCCATGGGTCACACACATAAAATTCCCCTTTTATGTAAAATGGTCAGATATTTAAGTTAAGGTCAATTATATAAATCTGCTTGCTTTATGTTTCCAGATGATGTGCTACATTCAGGACCATGGACAGGGCTAACATTATCATCAGAGATTGGCTGACATACTATTGCCATAACATTTTGATAAAACAAATGTACAACCATATAGCTCGAAGAGTAACAATGCAAATTAAATTACAGCTGTGTTAAACCTGCACTATGTAACTTTTTCAAAAACTACAAAAAAATACCAAAACGATGTTTTAGGACTAGTAAACGTTAGAGGTTGAAAACATACACTTAAAAAATACAAAATACAGACAATGGTACAATAGTAAAATTGACATTTCACAATATGTAACTAAAAACAAATGCATAGTACGGACAAAATAATGTGTATTTTCAGAAATTGTTTATATTGTCCCTGTATTATTCCTGAGTTCAGTAAAAATGTATATATAATAAAATCTATTTAAAGTTTGGGCCAACAGGACAAATTCATGGAAAGTTACATAGTGCAGCTTTAAGTAGCTATACGCACTGTGTGTCAGGACTATTTCCCCTGGAAAAATGATGAAATAATACTGTATGTATAAAGAGTGCATTCCTTAATTATGTGGACAGTGACACATTTTTTTTTGTTTTGGCTCTGTATTTCCAGCACACTGGATTTGGGAAAAATATTACTAAGAGCAGACTTTCACCTTAAGTTGAGGATATAAACTGTGGAACATGTACAAACCAAAGAACAATAAGGAATGACCCCAGACAAACAAGAGTTTAAACAGAAGGACGTGAATAGATAGTCACATGAAGTGGTTACACTCCCACAACAGTGATAAAAATATATAAGCAGGATTAGTTGTCAAAACACAGCAATATAATTACACATCTTAAATGCTAGTTTGCTTTTGCTATTATAAAGATAGATTAAAGGTAGTTATCAGAACCTGCTTCAATTTGTTGTTAGGATAGGTAGAGTATACAGTTCTAGAGTATACAGTTCTAGAGTATACAGTTCTAGAGTATACAGTTCTAGAGTATACAGTTCTAGAGTATACAGTTCTTAGGATAGGTAGAGTATACAGTTCGAGAGAGAGAGAAATGGCATCCTATCATGATAGAAATATCTTCCATCCTTTACATACAGAATCCAGTACAAGACCAAGTACTTGAAGAAGTGAAAACTAGTGTAAGATTTAAGTGTTTGAATTGCAGAATGGCCTTGCTTTGCTGGTTTGGGCATAAGAACACTTTGCCTTTGAACTCCACCATCAGACACGCAGGATGAAGCAGGCAAGTTGACATTTCACTTCCAGAAGAGGGACTTAAAATTAATGTATTTGAAGAGTCAGGCGCAGGAGACACTTCAACAGTCCATTTATTTGAAGAAACTGAACTATATTAAATATTAAAGGAGGGCGCACAGGCCTATGGTCTAAACTGGAGTAGTAGTTAAAACAGGCAATCTCCTGTATTACAATAGTATATAGGAAAATACACAGGCTATCCCATGAAAATAAACACAGCAGGAACCTACCTCTGGCTATCACGATAACTAACACCTTACATTGAACAAGAATGCACAAGAAACAATGAGGAAATAATATGGAATTGAATATGTTCTGAGTGTTTGGACAGGGTAAATATCCTGAGGGTAGCAGTGATGTCACACACCAGCCAAAGTGCCTAGTGGTTAATTTTCTAGTGCAGGGGTTCTCAAACCTCTCCTCGAGCCCCAACAGACATGTCAAGTTTTCGTTTTAAACATCAACTAGCACACCTGATTCAATTAGTCAACTACACATGAAGCCTTTAGTTAATTGAATCAGGGGTACCATTTCAGGGTTTAAACAAAAACCTGGCCTGTCTGGGGGGCCCAAGCAGGGGGTTTGGAAACCCTGGTCTAGTGTATGTAATGATACCCGACATGGGAGAGAAGTGAGGGTGTAATTGTGCAGCTAGAGCCCTATCCATAAAATTACTAGCTGTGCCTGAATTGATTAATGGTCTGAAGGGTGACAGTGAGGGATAATCAAGCAGAGCAACCACTATCTGTACAGGAGGAACTAACAAAGTTGGATGTGATCCTACCTGGGGTAGCGCACGGGTGCCTGAGCCTAATGCTCCCGGTCCCGAGAGATGAAGGTGACAATACGCAGCGTAATGCCCCTTCTTGCCACAGAAGCAGCACCCCTCCTGATGTCTCCCGGGCTCCCTCTCGGTGTTCCTGAACCCCGGCAGCCTCCAGCTCTGTGGGGACCACTACCTCAAGTGGTGGGTGCGGAACGAGCGGGTTCCTTCTGGGCCAGCCGCGAGCCCGCAGAAGGTTGTCCACGTGACTGGCCAGGTTTACGAGCTGGTCGAAAGTCAACAGGCCAACTCGTGCCGACTCGTAACTACTCACATCTACCTGATAGCTAATGTGTGGTGAGTGTTCATATATAACTACTCACCTCTCTTACTGATAGCTGATGTGTGGTGAGTGTTCATATATAACTACTCACTTCTTCCTGATAGCTAATAAGTGGTGAATGTTCATATATAACTTCTCACCTCTCTTACTGATAGCAGATGTGTGGTGAGTGTTCATATACATCTACTCACCTTTACCTGATAGCTAATGTGTGGTGAGTGTTCATATATAACTACTTACCTCTCTTACTGATAGCTGATGTCTGGTGAGTGTTTATATATATAACTACTCACCTCTCTTACTGATAGCAGATGTGTGGTGAGTGTTTATATATAACTACTCACCTCTACCTGATAGCCGATGTGTGGTGAGTGTTTATATATAACTACTCACCTCCACCTGATAGCTGATGTGTGGTGAGCGTTCTGACGCAAAATGGCTGTTGTGCATCACTGAAGTGGATGGAAATCTGTGCTTTGGACTGTATGAAACTGGGTGTGTAATGGAGTGTGTGTGACTGTGTGGGTGCTACCAATTTTCAGCGGATTCCTTTGGAAATCTCCTTAGGTCTTTGGTTATACACTCACCTAAAGGATTATTAGGAACACCCGTTCAATTTCTCCTTAATGCAATGGTCTACTCAACAAATCACATGGCAGTTGCTTCAATGCATTTAGCGGTGTGGTCCTGGTCAAAGACAATGTCCTGAACTCCAAACTGAATGTCAGAATGGGAAAGAAAGGTGATTTAAGCAATTTTGAGCATGGCATGTTTGTTGGTGCCAGACGGGCTGGTCTGAGTATTTCACAATCTGCTCAGTTACTGGGATTTTCACGCACAACCATTTCTAGGGTTTACAAAAAATGGTGTGAAAAGGGAAAAACATCCAGTATGCGGCAGTCCTGTGGACGAAAATGCCTTGTTGATGCTAGAGGTCAAAGGAGAATGGGCCGACTGCTTCGAGCTGATAGAAGGGCAACTTTGACTGAAATAACCACTCGTTACAACCAAGGTATGCAGCAAAGCATTTGTAAAGCCACAACACGCACAACAGCAGAAGACCCCACCGGGTAACACTCATCTTCACTACAAATAGGAAAAAGAGGCTACAATTTGCAAGAGCTCACCAAAATTGGACAGTTGAAGACTGGAAAAATGTTGCCTGGTCTGACGAGTCTCGATTTCTGTTGAGACATTCAGATGGTAGAGTCAGAATTTGGCGTAAACAGAATGAGAACATGGATCCATCATGCCTTGTTACCACTGTGCAGGGTGGTGGTGGTGGTGTAATGGTTTGGGGGATGTTTTCTTGGCACACTTTAGGCCTCTTAGTGCCAATTGGGCATTGTTTAAATGCCACGGCCTACCTGAACATTGTTTCTGACCATGTCCATCCCTTTATGGCCACCATGTACCCATCCTCTGACGGCTAATTCCAGCAGAATAATGCACCATGTCACAAAGCTCAAATCATTTCAAATTCGTTTTTGAACATGAAAATGAGTTCACTGTACTAAAATGGCCCCCACAGTCACCAGATCTCAACCCAATAGAGCATCTTTGGGATATGGTGGAACGGGAGCTTCGTGCCCTGGATGTGCATCCCACAAATCTCCATCAACTGCAAGATGCTATCCTATCAATATGGGCCAACATTTCTATAGAATGCTTTCAGCACCTTGTTGAATTAATGCCACGTAGAATTAAGGCTGTTCTGAAGGGGAAAGGTGGTCAAACACAGTATTAGTATGGTGTTCCTAATATTCCTTTAGGTGAGTGTATATAGCACTCTTCAATTCATTATTAATTATTACCAATATTAGAGACATACAAAGAAGAGTTCCCAAAGACTCAAATGAACTTAAAATGTAAAATCTTAATCAGAATATACTGTGGCCATTCATAAAATTATGCCTAATATTGTGTAGGTCCCCGTTTTGCCACAAAAACAGCCCTGACCCATCGAGGCATGGACTCTAGACCTCTGAATGTTCGCTGTGGTATCTGGAAACAAGACTTTAGCAGCAGATCCTTTAACTCCTGTAAGTTGTGAGTTGGGGTCTCTGTGGATTGGACTTGTTTGTCCAGCACATCACACAGATGCTCTAATTCATTGAAATCTGAAAAATCTTCATGCCAAGTCAACACCTTGAACTCATTGTTGTGTTCCTCAAACCATTCCTGAACTTTTTTTGCTTTGTGGCAAGGCACATTATCCTGCTGAAAAAGGCCAATGACATCAGGGAATACTGTTTCCATGAAAGGGTGTAAATTGTCTGCAACAATACTTAGGTAGGTGTTCCTGTCAAAGTAACATCCACATGAATGTCAGGACCCAAGTTTTTCCTAGAAAAACATTGCCCAAAAAATCACACTGCCTTCGCCAGCTTGCCTTCTTCATCAGAGCAGGCCACCTTCTTCCATTGCTCTACGGCCCAGTTCTGATGCTAACGTGCCCATTGTAGGCACTTTCAGCAGTTGACAGGGGTCAGCATGGGCACCCTGACTGGTCTGTGAATATGCAGCCCCATACGCAACAAACAGCGATGCACTGTGTGCTGACACCTTTATGTAAGCACCTGCATGAACTGTTTCAGCAATTTGAGCTGCAGTAACTCGTCTGTTGGATCTGACCACACGGACCAGACTCCGCTTCCCATGTGCATTAATGTGCCATAACGTCCATAACCCTATTGCCAGTTCATCGCTTTTCTTTCCTTGCACCACAAGAGCGGCAGTTTTGAAGATGCTCTGACCCAGTCGTCTAGCCATTACGATTTGGCCCTTGTCAAAGTCGCTCAAATCCTTACGCTTGCCCATTTTTCCTGCTTCTAACCCATCACCTTTGAGGACAAAATATTCACTTGCTGCATAATATATCCACCCACTGACAGGTGCCATGATAACGAGATGATCTGTGTTACTCACTTCACCTGTCAGTGGTCATAATGTTATGGCTGATGGGGGTATATTAATTGAGGTGGCAATGATTGTGGAACACATATTTGAGAAAAAAATAAAATTATATGTTTTCTTTTTCAAAAATATGCAAACATATATTATTTCTTAACTACTACTTTTTTTCTTTGAACAGTTTTCACTCAACTGAAGGTCAGATTAATAATTATGCTGTTAAACGAAAATAAAATTTAATTGAAATTTCTTCATACTTATTTATGGTGCCAATGGTTCTGAATGACAATATATATTTGTCTGTTCATCAGAAATACCTTTGGTCCAATGCATTCAAACACATGCTCAATGGTTGTCGTCTCTGGTGGTTTTGCAGGCCATAGAAAAAAATGACATTTTCAGGTTCTGTGGATTGTTTACAGATCCTTGAAACATTGGGCTGCCCACTGACATGCTGAGACATTGGGCTGCCCACTGACATGCTGAGACATTGGGCTGCCCACTGACATGCTGAGACATTGGGCTGCCCACTGACATGCTGAGACATTGGGCTGCCCACTGACATGCTGAGACATTGGGCTGCCCACTGACATGCTGAGACATGGGGTGAATGCAGAAGAAGCCTGGGGTGAATGCAGAAGAAGCCGAATGTGGAGGTCCCAAGATTGGTGTAGTTACAATGTTGTGAGGCCGGTTAGATGTACTTCCAAATTCTCAAAAAAAAATATTGAAGGCATCTTATTGTAGAGATTAATTTGTAATAATATTTTTTTTCCTCCAAATTGGTGTTTCCAAATTCTCCCGACCCGGACTTATCAGCAACTCTTCAGCTGGTGCAGAATGGTAAAAAGCGCTCACATGCTTCCTTCAAGCACGTCACTGAGCCGTCCGATCCTTGTCACACAGTTCACTCGACATGGAATGAGTCCTGTGCTGGGCTCCGGGCATCGTTGGAAATGACGTGACCAGGCACAAAACACTGGCCGCCGTGACATAGTTGTTCTTTGAATCAGCAACATAGCCCCCTATACCACGAGGAGCCCCTGAACATTACATTCTGACAACAGCTCTGCAGGACATTCCTGCAATCAGAGTGCCATCGGAAACATTCGTGAAACGCCATGAAACGTCCCCCCGGGTCTCTGTTGCATGTAATAATGGATCGTTAATCAAACTGCAGTTAAACAGTTAAATAACAGTAAAAAAATCCTCAGCTGAGGCAGCCTAGTTTAATTTGGGTCAAAACAGTTGAGTACTGGTCTTGTTTACTACATTTTGTGTTATATCTAGCTAGTGGGTTACACAAAGCAGTATAGCTAAATTGTTTATGAGAAAATATGAATGGAATTGTGTATTTTAACATTCAAACTTCGGTTGATTAGTTGATTTTACAGGAAAATGTAATATGTATAATGTATAATGACTGATTTGCCATAAACAGTGTGGTTCCTCCGTTTATATATTATAAGTATAAACTATAGCCATAACCCACTTCTGTCACTCTCTCAATCTGTTTGAATATGAAGTAAAGATTAATTAATAAAAAGTTTAGAGGGTATATGCTTCCTTCTGACATTTACTTTAAATTCTTAGCGACCCTTATTTTACAAAAGTTCCGCATTGGAGTCAACTTTGGCAACAGAATCTGAGAAACGTCAATTAAACAGATTCATGGGTTCAATTATAAATGACTAATGGCGACTACATACATTTTTCAAAGCAAATTGTTCTTCAACGGAAGAGCAATATGAGCGAAAGACAGACACATGGGAGGGAGATAACAATTACAGGAAACTGACCACGCAATACTGTAGGTAACTCGACTTACCTGAATAGCCTATAGCTGGAGGGTTGCATACCTGGAATACAGGTCTGGTCTTGTCTAGAGTAGGCCGACATTCGGGCTCACAGTTCAAGGGATAGAATGAAAGCATTGTGAAAGCGAGGGAATATAAGGAAAACATCAGCTATCGTTGGCAATAGTTGCCAAAACAGCTGGATTTCATTCACTGTAACCTTTCGTTATGTCATTATCAGCAAGGGCACTAGCGTCTGATACTGAGATGCAAAATGTTCTGAAAGACAGAAGAGTGGGCTACTGGCTTAGCGAGAAGAAAATCAAGAAGATGAATTTCCTGGTTTTCGTGGACATGTGCAGGTAATAACGTAAACAAGTTGCAATGTTCTGTAATCTGTCTTTCTTGAAAGTCTCATAAATGCTGCTAGTAGTTCTTTCTTTTCACTATTTGTTTTACAACACTGACAGTGCGTAATCTGTGGAAATGTAAACTACTGGGGGTTGAGCACTATTAGTTTAGTTAATGATACTTATCTGGTACGTATCTCTGGAGTCGATTAATTTTGACGTCAACAGGTGGTTGTCATTTTTTATTGTTATAAGTCAATATTATAAAATAAAATTAAAAGATGCGCAGGAAACAACATAAGTACACCGAAGTGTTCCTGCACAAATCCAGCCCGGTTACTTGCCAATGACTTTCGAATTAAGACGGAACAAATTACCATGCAAATACTGTCATTTGCTGTATTTTATTCTTGTTCTAAAATGAAAAAAAAAGATGTTTTACCTCGTTTTTTGTAAACAAGCATTACGTAAATAACATTGATATTTCCGAATTCAAATGTGGGTGGGTTTAAATGCGCAATACCTGTCATTAGCCAGTAAAAACCTTCTCTTCAAAATAAGAGTTTAACCTCCTAACATTATTTAAAAAAATATTCAGCTAATCCCCATACCATTGATCTATTAATGACAAGTTAGTGCCATCTGTTTTAGAATTTAGATAGGACAGTCACGCATAATGATATTTATCAACTATTACATTTTCTGCTTTCGCTTCACGATTTTCAGACAGTCCCTAAATAATTGTGTTCCTCGTTGATCTCTCACCTGGTTGAATATCTTTGCATTTTGTCTGCTCGGCAGATGCGCATTCACGGGTGGGTTTGCATCGGCCCACCCATTCAAGAGTCTTGCCCACCGAGTTTAAGCATCAGGTTTTTAAATGTATCATTTTTACATTTTACGACAGGCTATGTACACTGACTGGCCAACTGAACAATTTGTAACTGCAACAGTATGTGATCTCAAGTGTATTGCACTTCCAAATACATGTTAATTCCTGGGTGGTTGTGTATGAGAATAGATTATAGGCTGATGGCCATCCTGTCATGCTATTCAACCTGTTTATCAAGTCAATCATATTGTGTCTGACCATTTCTTTTGGAGTATTGTAGGAAGTTGGTTCCATGTCCAGGTTCTACTTATCATTTTCTATTTCTTTAGATTTAAGTATAGGCATATAAGCATATCATCTTTAGATTTAAGCATAGGCTTTGTTGTCAACATCTTTAATATCGAGTGTATGGATAGTTTAATTGAAAACTAAACTATCCATACACTAGTTTAGTGTATGGACTAAGGTGTATGGACTAAAGCATGACTAAGGCAGCCAATCTAGGCCTTAGTCATGCTTTTAAACAGAACAATGGAGTGATATGGCGAGGTGGGTAGATTTGCTGTGGGAATGGAACAAAATTTAAAGTGAGAAAGCGACAAGTTTAACACCTAGAAAGGTGCGCAAGAACAGCTATGAATGAGTGTATTTCAGGCCACTGATCTCTGGTCACATAATGTGTATTACAATTCATCTTAATGTGAAGATTAGCCACAGGGCCAGATGTAATGTAGTCATAATAGATTTGGGTTCTTCCTAAAATGAAGCAGCATTCCTGAGCTGATTAATTGGCCTTTGAATCACTGTTTATTTATTTTCCAATCTATCCATGATACACAAACTAATTTGTGGACAACCCATTGTTAGAAAAGCTATGACATTTTCATCAATTCGAAAAGGAAATGTTTATTATATCTTGGAGGTATACAGTTTTAAATAAATGTCTTTGTCTTTCATACACATTAACCTCCACAATTGTTTGTTAAGGCACAGGCTTGTTTTAAGTTGGTAGTACATAAGAAAAACTGTATATACACAGAATTTACAGCAAAATCACTAAATCATGTATAATATATACAGCTCTCTCTGGAAAAATTAGGTGACCACTACAATATCATCAGTGTCCCTTGTTTTACTATTGATAGGTATTAAATCCAAATAAAAATATTTTTAATTCAGGGCATTTATTTGCAGAAAATAACAACTGGTCAAAATATCCAAAAAGATGCAGTGTTGTCAGATTAGGCATTTTTAAACAACACAATACTAATGTCCTAAGGTAGGAAAAGTTCACAATATTTGGTGGAATAATAATAATAATGATAATAATAATAATTGGCTTTCATGCATCTTATCATGCTCTCCACCAGTCTTTCAAATTGATGTTGGGTGACTTTATACCACTCCTGTCATAAAAATTCAAGCCTCTCAGCTTTCTTTGATGGTTTGTGACCATCCATCTTCCTCTTGATCACATTCCAGAGGTTTTCAGTGGGGTTGATTTAAAAAAAATATTTAAAAAAAATACAAGATATTAAATAGATCTATTATCTAAACACACACTGGTAGTAAGAGGCCCTGGTATTGGTTCTGGCAGACCAAGGGGCCCCTGTATAGGTTGTGGAGGGACCCTGTTATAGTTTGTAGAGGGGCTTTTATATGGTTTGTGAATGATTCCTGGTAAGAATTGAGGTGGAACCGGGGGGACTTGGTCTGGTATGAGTTGAGGTGTAGCCGAGGGGCTCTGGTATGAGTTGAGGTGTAGCCGAGGGGCCCTGGTATGAGTTGAGGTGTAGCCGAGGGGCTCTGGTATGAGTTGAGGTGTAGCCGAGGGGCACTGGTATGAGTTGTAGAAGGGCTTTGGTATGGGTTAAGGTTTAGAAATTGCAGTCATGTGGCACTTGATGGGCTAAAGTTTCCACATATTCAAGGATTATTGGCCCATCTACATTTAGCATTCACAGTAGGTCTCATGGGCCTTGGATCATTAGGGGCCTCGGGGTGCCTTTTAACTTAAGGCCCCTATTGGTCAGAGGCCCCTGGGCCCAGGCCCCATTTTTGGGTCCGTAAACCGGCCCTGGTCTTGGTAAGGTTTTGTTTGCAAACAGCTTGAACAATATTTCTGCAGTTTAGAATAATTCCAACTAAAACTAGGCAGGCGTTAGACTGATAATTGCAACCAAAGCTGTATATTGACAAGTAACTTGAACTATTCTAGTTATTTTATAGGAAATCCTACCCACTAAGTTTAAGTTCACACATCACCGACAGGCCAAATTTAAACACGTAAATGCAGGGGATGTATAAGTGAAAAGGGAGGACATTATCCACATTTAACATTTACCTAGGCCCATCCATTTTTTAAAGGCCGACCCAAACAGCTAATTCAGTAGAGTGCCTGCTACTCAGTGCCTCAATTTCATGCATTTCAATTAGGATTTTTGCCCCACATATTTACACACCATACTTAACTCTTTTCATAGATGTTTATATCATTAGAAGAGTCTGCATGGCGTAGTAGGCTAAGTCGCTGCATTGTAGGACAGTCAACACCATGCTAATCAGTGGTTAAACAGTTGTAAAATCATCTATTCCCACTCTGCCAAATCCTTTGAGCAGCTTTAATAGATAGCACATCTTCAAGTCATATATCATTTAGTGACATATATTTTACTCCTTAGCCACTTACATTATTAAATCTCAACCCATTGACAGTGCAAAAATATCCATTAATGTAACATAATTTAGTAAAGCACTTAGTTAACATCATAATATTTTCTTTCAATTTTTTGCAATATTCTATAATGAAGATATAGTAGTGTAAAAAATTGTGGTAAACAGCATGAAAGCATGGGTCCATCCTGCCTTGTATCAACAATACAGGGTGTTGGTGGTGTAATGGTGTGGGGGATTTTTTCTTGGCACACTTTGGGCCAACTGAGCATTGTTTAAATGCCACAGCCTACCTGAGTATTGTTGTTGCTGACCATGTCCATGTCTTTATGAACACAGTGTACCCATCTTCTAATAACTAATTCCAGCAGGATAACACACCATATCACAAAGCTCACATCATCTCAAATTGGTTTCTTGAACATGACAATGAGTTCACTGTACTCAAATGGCCTCCCCAGTCACCAGATCTCAATCCTATCGGGCATCTTTGAGATGTGGTGGAACGGGAGATTCGCATCATGGATGTGCAGCAAACAAATCTTGTTTTATATTTTTAATAAATTTGCTAAGATTTTAAACACACTTCTTTCACATTGTCTTTATGGGGTATTGTTCGTAGAATTTAGAGGGAAATCATGAATTTAATCCATTTCGGAATAAGGTGTAACATACAAAATGTGGAATAAGTAAAGCGCTGTGAATACTTTCCGGATGCACTGTACTAGTGATTTGCAACACGTAGGGAGTTGCTTCCAAATGTGGTGGCAAAGTGGCCGAAAGGAACAGAACACTCATTCATTCTGCAGAAAATCAATGATGGCCTTTACACATAGGCTGAATGAGGAAACTGTTAACAATAGATTACTAATATAGGTGGTGTTTGACTACACTCATTTAAAGAAAAGTTTATTTTGCTAATGCAAAGAAAATGTACAAGCCCTTTGTAACAGTGTTTTGACCTGGTATTTTTCCATGCATACAAACATTCTGAATATTTTCAGAAATGTCACTTGCAGGTGGCCAGTGTGAGATGTAACACTTCCACCGTCCTCAAAACCTCCACAAGTGAAAACCTTAGTGAAGTGTGCTTGCTTCCCTACTTTATACCCGTTTAACCCACATGACTCCAACACCTTTAAGTTTGCTGATGACAATGGTGTTGTACATTTTAATTTAGTTATTTAGCTGATGTTCTTATCCAGAGCTTACAATAAGTACAGGGACATTCCTATAGTTATGTACACATTTATTTATTTAACCAGGTAAGTTGACTGAGTTGACTGAGTTATTTGCAGTGACAACCTGGGTAGATCGCATGAAATACAATGTACAGTAAACACACAAGTAAATTAAAAACAGTTAAAATGCAAGAACAAAACAACACATCACATAAAACAAACACAGTCAGTAATAAAATGTCCTTCAAGTAAACATCTAAAATGCCCTAATGGCACCAGGTCCTCCAATTTAAATGTACATTGTAATTCATTCCATAAGTGAGGGGCAAAGAAAATAAAAGCAGTTGTACCCAATTCAGAGGAGATCTTAGGGATCTCTAGTGATAGCCACCCCTGAGCTCTGGTCTGGTAGCCAGGCCGTCTGAGAGTTAAAAGTTAATTAATAATACATGGTAGTTTGTGCAAAAGAGCTTTATAAACAAAAAGTGCAAAATCCATTTCTCTGCAACATTTTAAAGACAACCAATGTAAATTCTGATAAAGGATGCAGTGCTGTGTCCCAAACCTGTACTGTAATAAAACAAACGGCACTATGATGTACAGCATCAAGAGGTTTTAACACAGAAGCAGGCATGCATATAGATTGTGTCTCCATAACATATGACAGGCAAAAAGGTAGATTTAACTATTTGTTTTCTGTTTTTTAGTGTCAAACAAGACTTGTTTCTATAAAAAAACACTTTAAATTAGTTTTTTAACCAAATCTTCGACAAGCATTTTAAAAGAAAGCTTCTCGTCAATCCAGATGACCAAATATTTATAAACATGAACACGTTCAATGTGGACACCATCCAATGTGCAAATACACATGTCATCACTTGTTTTCTGTTGTTCTTTAAAAAAAAACATATACTTGGTTATAACTGCATGTACCTGATCTGTTTCAAATCAGCAAGGCATTCTGTATGGCTAGAAAGGCTGATTGAAGCTCAGAAAGGGCATGGTCAGGCTCTGGAGCAACTTAGGGTAAAGTGCCTTGCTCAAGGACACAATGATTTGGCACAGATGGGACTCAAACCAGCAACCTTCCAACTACATGTCTGACTCCCTAACCATTGAGCCCTCTGCACTCCACAGAGGGGAACTAAGAAAGAGATGGAGCGAGGCTCTAGATTTCCAAAGGAATGGGTGTGGGCTATTGCTAATGGGCTTATAGCCACTTCTGGAAATGGCTGACTAAAGACTATCTTGGGCAGAGATCTCAATACTTTGGTAATGCTATACTTCTGTAAGGCTTATGCCATTGTGGTTCTTTCTGGCTTTAGGCATGTTTGTTTATGCAGTGGTTACAATGAATCACTGATCGAACTTGATCATAAAAAGTCTGCGGAAGCAACTGGATTTAATAAGAGAATTAAACAAACGGACATACCTAGGACAAGAATAAACTGTGACAAGTGTGCCATGTAAATAAAATAAGGTTGGGGTCAGAAAATATCATGTTATAACTGAAAGAGAGGAATTTATTAGGTGTAATTTCATCACTTAAGTATTATGTACATGCTATTTTCTAACATTTCTAAGCAGGACTGCACTACTCAAAATATGTGGGTTGTATAGATCTGGAAAGGTCACATAACGTCCCAATCTTGTACTTCATTAGTCCTTAAGGTATTGCTAGTGTCCCTTGGGTATTGCTAGTGTCCCTTGGGTATTGCTAGTGTCCCTTGGGTATTGCTAGTGTCCCTTGGGTATTGCTCTTGTTACAGGGTGGGGCCACAGTGGGTGATGGGTCTGTGCTAGGTTATAGTATACCGATCCTTACGATAAACTGTCTTCTGCTCAAAATGTACTTATTTGAGACAGGAAATGCCACATACTGGTTAGACCATGAGAACCATGCAACGATGGAAACAACTTTGCATTTGTTTCTGTGTTTTAGGGTAACTCACTGCCATAGCATGATTGTGTGTTGAAATGTAGAAATATAAATGACAGTATGCATAGACAATGAGCAAGGTACCAAACCCCTCACAGAAGGAAACACAGAGCCAAACAGGTGGAGGTGTGGGT
>JACXGM010001295.1:18152-56565 GCA_016801145.1 Umbra pygmaea
CCAATAGACTGAGTGAGTACACCTGACTACTTAAACAGGCCAATAGACTGAGTGAGTACACCTGACTACTTAAACAGGCCAATAGACTGAGCGAGTACACCTGACTACTTAAACAGGACCTGACTACTTAAACAGGGCACTATATTAATTAGGGAATCCCTGTGACAGGTGCATTCCTGACATCTGCTGATGTATTACTAAGCCATGCCCACTTGGGTTTCCGGGCTGAAATGCTTTGGTTATTAAAACCCACATATCTGCTATAGAGCTCCTGTATGGCTTTGATTCTGTTGTGAAACAGGTCGAAATAGAAAGTTTATAAGCTCACTACTAAAGTGAAAAGTTGACTATAAACATAAATGAGCGAACCTCTGAATGGCGCAACATTTTTAACTCACTTACTTACTCCTGTTAGCATGAAATACCTGTTGCTGCTTCGTAATGGCATTTTAGCACCTGCTCTCTTAATCCGATGAATTTGTCTGGCAGTAACCTTCTTCATAATGCCTTTATGTACACAAACCCTTCTGTGCTCTGAATCAGCCACAAATCTCTTCATAGTACGATGATCACGCTTAAGTTTTTGTAAAATATCAAATGTTTTCATACCTTGTCCAAGGCATTGCACTATTTGATGATTTTCCGCAGCAGAAAGATCCTTTTCATTCCCATATTGCTTGAAACCTGTGGTCTGCTTGATAATGTGGAACATCCTTCTTATGTAGTTTTCCTTTAATGGACTCACCTGGCAAACTAATTATCACAGGTGACTGAGATTAGATTTCATTGATCCAAAGAGCCCGGAGACACAATACCATCCATGTGTTTGATTGAAAAACAAGATTTTGCATGTTTATGACACTTAATTCCAATTTGCATAATAATTTGGAATGTGGCGTGTATTTGCTGAATATGTAAACCTCTCATATAAATTACTGTGAAAAAAGTATTAAGCAATTATGTAAAAAAAATCGGGAAACTGAAAATGACTAAAGGAAAAGTTCCTAAATATAAAATGAAACTATAAACATCAGTAAACAGCACGTAAAACAGAAAAAACCACACACACAAACTGTCACATTTTCCACACCCTCACCTTTTAGTTTGGCTGTCATTCACCCCTTTTTGTTTCAGTTACTTTGTTTGGTTCAACTAAGTATGCCATTTATCTTTAGCACTGTTTTGCTATATTCTTTTAAACATGCATGGCCTACATACCAACAATGTAATTGCATTTTAATATTAAAGGTGTCTTACATAATGTTACTTTAAAAAAAATACAAATTCAATGTAACATTGCATTTTTTTGTCAAATTATCTAAAAATCGCTCTTTTCCACTGACACACTAATGCGGATAAAAATAAATAAATCCAGTGTGCCTAAGAAGTTTGATAATCAGGAGTATAAAATATGTGTAGTAACTTTAGAGAAATTACAGTACAGTATATAATTTTTTTTAAATGAATGTTACCTTGGGTTTTCTTTGTTACCACAATTGTTTTCTTTTTCTTCACCCTTAGGAAACGGGGCATAGACATGGTTGAGGTAAGTTCCTTTCAATGGTTTTTGCATAAATAATCTATTGTAAACAATTAGAGATCATACAGTTTCAGCAAATAATTGTTATTATTGGAATACAATATAGGATGTGCAGATGCATATTTCAGAATGTTAGTAAAATGCCAAACAGTATGTAACCAAATTTCTAAAGAAATCAGTATGTAAATATATCTCTGAATATCTTGATAAAATATTGTGGCAGTTATTATATGACACTTTGACTATAAATATTTTGGGGAGATTTATATGGTACCATGGAACAGAATTCCATTAATACAATGTGATTACGGGTCATTCTTAAATAAGGTCCTTCCCCAAAGAAGACCAGATTTGATTGGTCCAATCAGACTGTAGGTTTTGCTACACAATTGGAGAGAGACAAGTTAGTTGTCCTGTTTGACTGAGCTTTACAATTATGTGTATGAGTGTTTAATCTTAACTGTCATGAAAATCAACATTAAATATCTAATGGATGGGAGAATGTTACAGCTTCCTAAACATTTAGCAAATCTTGATATTGAAATATAATGACTGATGTTCTTTACCAAGATGTTGTTATTATTATTATTTCATATTTTTGTGTTTTTCCCTATATTTCTCACATCCCAATTGGTCTTGTCCAATTTTCCCCACTAAGCCTGCCTTGTCGGAAGCTCCGCAACTCCTTGGACAGATACAGGATGGTGAAGGGCGCTCACATGGTTCATCCAACCACATGTCGCTGAGCCGACCAATACTTTTTGCACTGCTCATCTAACACGGAATCCTTTATTCAGTTCATGCATGGGATGTTTGACACTTACTAACTATGCTTTCGTGATTGAACTTAAAAGCGCCCGATCTGTACCCACAGAGTCGCTGGAGTGACGTGACAAGATAGAACATTTTATTTATCTATCCCAAATCCCAGGCAACGCTACACCAATTTGCGCTGCCTCATGCTGGGGGTCCAGGCGAAGTCGGAGAAGCCATAGTCAGGCTCGAACCACTGACTATCCTGACATAGACTGTCCCGGAATGCAGCAAATTAGCCCACTATGCCTCGCAAACCCCACCAAATTATTACTTACACTTTAGTCAATGTTTTCCCAAATTTTTGCTGCTCTCATTTGTTAATCAGTCATTGTGTCTAAAAGGATCATTGTGGAGTTACAGAATATGGATTGATAAATCCATCTGGGATGTTTGCCCAGGCTTGTATCATGTGTCAGAGTAAGGATCTGTTTTCATTCAGTGTTGCCTTTTAGATCACAGTGAATAAGATTTCATGGACAGCTGAGCTGGGCCTAGATATAAAAAGATTAATTGAAAGATATATTGTCTAAACCTTTTGTAAATTACACATGTTTAATTTCAAGTTAAACTACAGAGAAAGGCTTAATGACTGTTTAGCAAGGTCAAGCATAAGACCTACAGTAGATGGCTGATATAAAATATTTGATTTACCTTTCTAGTTCCACAGTCCCTTGGGATACGGTTTAAGCTCTTAAATACAGAATTGTTTCTCTTTGACTGGAGGACTGTACAAATATTAATCTGATTCTCACAGGTTTAAATTTTTCTTACTCAGTATTGCATTTTTCAACATTTACAATTTTTTACCTGAATTAGATTTTTTTAATTCTTTGTCTAGGGATACTCCCAACCAAATATTGCGTGTGGCTCTTTGCGTAAGGGTAACAACTGCTGCGTTTAAGAATAAATTCTGACTGGTTAAGGGCTAAGGTTTGGGTTAGGGTCAATACAAAACAAAGTCAAATGGCTGCCTGTCACAGGGTTTGAGCATGCAGTCCTCAGGGACAGAGTTTGTTTTATCCAACACCCCTTTCCACAATACCTTAGCAAGCTACTAACCTACTTGATGATAGTAGCACTCAAGGTTGTCCCTGGGGACCAGTATTAAAGGCACATCACAACATCCTGCATCCTGTTGGTGAACAAACTTTTAATGTTGGCCTGTCCTCTTTGTGTATTCTCTCTGTTAACAGACTTGCAGACTTCTTGCAAACTGGTTTACATACTAAACTTGACTCTAAACCACAGGTATGAAAGTAGAATTTCTTCAGGGCCACCTAGCAGATTGTTGGACTAGAGGGGACAGGATAAAGAAGTATTTAAAATTGTAATGAAATAAAAACCGTCTTTTGTATATTGTTCTAGTATGTCTCCTGGGTTGTTGGTACATTGTTGTGTACTACATCATCGTGTATACAGATTTGCTTGGGATTCCCCTGAACCTTGATGGATAGTGCTGATTTGAAATGATTCTAGCTCTTTGATTGTTTTGCGTTGGGTGTAAACTTGATTCCATTGCAAGACCTTTTGTTTGAGAAGCATATCGACAATTGATAAGAGAAATACTGTTTTTTATTGATCAGCTTTAAAACCAACGATGCTGAAAAAGCTCCTCATAGAGGAACTGACAATGATCTTGCTGGCAAGAGACTAGAAAACTAGTCCCAGTGTTTAAACAAATCCTTATTACAGTATTTTATTTAAGAAGGGGAGTGGACTTTGAGTGTATTCTTTGTGTCACATGTCATTCTTGGGTGGGGAACACCCACACACAGGTCACCTGTTGACACGAGACAAAATAAATGTGGTTAATGATCAACTGGTCGCATTAGTGGCAAGCTGTAAAACATTGCTCTATTAAGCATGGCCAAACACTGTACATGCGTTAGCCTTTTTACTTTAATGGTGAGTCGTTGTATATTGTAATGCCAGGTATTGTAACTTTGTGCTTCCATCTGGAAAAATGGTTGACAATGATGCCAGTTCCAAATGTCTCTTAGATTACTTTTACTATTCTTTTATGTTTTTACAGCTATTTTGAGAGTCAAATTCCTGTTCATTATTACCTTATTGTCTCAGCTATTGCTCCATGTTACACAGTACTATCAATGTTTTGGGTGTAGGCAGATAAGATATTTGTGCCTTCCAAAAGGAACACTATTCCATATGGAGTGCACTATGCTAAGGCACATTGGATCCTCAAAAGTAGTGCACCATTTAGAGAGTATAGTACTATTTTGGACACAACAAATGAATTATTCAAAGCCTTAGAGATTGCTATTGAACAGATAAGTTAATTGTTGTTCTGAAGGCCATTCATGGATTGTGTTGAAATCATTTTTCATCTTCAAATAGAAAAGCAGTAATACCTGTTTCTTTTGGACAACTATGTTTTCCTCTTGTCCAGTTTCTTAATTACTGGGTAATGTTTCTGTATATTTAGAGGACCCAGCAAATATTCTGTTTAGTAACACTGTGGGCCCTATCTTACACCCAGCGCAATTAACTTTTCACACCAACGCATGTATCATTCCTATCTTGCACCCGACGCATATGGGACTTTTCCCTCCACAGACATACGTCGGTAAATTAGGGAATGAACTTGCGTTCGTTGGGCGGTTCAGCGAAAAGAAGAGGCGTGTTCTGGCGCAAACGTTCCCTGGTGCTATCTTACAGTTCCCGAAAACAATTTCGCCACTGACCAGGAAAAACCTGGTTAAAAATCAGTGGTGTGTTATTCAGATGCTATTTTAAGGGCGCATGCTTGGCCATAATGTAGCATGTGCACAACGCGCATACACTTTGCTCCTCTCTTCTACACAAATGCAGCAGTTCCTATTATTGCAATACATAATTAGAAGGAAAAATATTACCACACGAGGGAAATCATTGTGGTGTCCGAAAATGTGAAAAGATAGGCATACACCTAGTGTACACCCAAATTATTTAGAATGAATTATTTGAACTGATATCAACTGCAAGGGAACCCATTCAATCAACATACAAGTCATTTGCGATGATAATAGTAAAATCACCCATATCTTTGCAATTTACCCTGGCTCAAGCCACGACTCATTTATGGCAAACTCAGCAACAACTCAGCAAAGAAATTGTTCAGCTACAATGAATTTCACTAGCCATTGTAGGAAAACAAAATTCCTCTCCATCTCTTGTTATATTGCTACGTATTTAAGGAAGAATGCAATCTATAACATTCTTGACCTAATTATGAAGTTTTATTCTCTAATCAACTCCATTCAGGGGCAGGACAAATAAAGATGAGAAAGTCAACTGAACACCTCCCCTGAACCTAGCTGTAGTTTTTAAAAACATCACACAAGATACAATGTGGAAATTTACGGTGGCCGAGAAATACAGAACGCATTGAGAAGGCATTTTTAATGACTGTCATGTCAGAAACATGAACGGCACAATGATTTTGGAGTGTTCCTTTAACTTATACACTGGGATCCTAAGGTTACATGCCTTTACTCAGGACAAGTTTTCTATGTGTCAGTTTATATAAATCTTTAGAGACCTATGCTAACCAAATGCTAAAATCAACTTTCAGTTGAACCCATTCAAACAAGTGCCTGCTAGTGACATTTCGTTAGCATAAAGATAACGAACGGCTAACTGTTATTTAGTAGATCTAAAACAAACTTGTTCCTTGACATTAATTAAACCATTTTTTGTATAAAATGAACCAAATACAAATTACAAACATAGTTACAAAAACACATCGCTAACATTCTAACACAATTTTGTTTCCATCCAGTCCCATTTAAACTATAAGCATTAGCAAACGTCCACAACCTCAATAATAATATTGATGATTTAATAGTTATGAGTCACAGCTTTATACAATCACAAACAGAATAAACTAAATATATATTTAATTGTGTATATATATATATCTGTGAGTAAATGCTCATTCCATTTAGGAATTAAAAGGATGTTTACTCGTATGTGTTTTGTTTAAATAGTTGGAATGATCAAATTTGACCTAAAACCTATACCAATTATTGTGTAGTGTTTATATCCAATTTGCCTTGACCATATTGTGTTAGAATTGTGTAATCTTATACATGGTGTTTCACCAGTCCTTTGAAGCTCACTTTAGCCAGGGGGCGGGGGGAAGAAACTCCTATTTCATTACTGTCTCCTGTATTCACGCATGGCAAAAGACATTCTATTGATAAGGTGATAGAATGATGACTCCTTTATTGACTATAGAGCTACAGTATCACCCTCCCCTCCCTGTATCAGATCCTGTTTTCCCAGGTCTACACCCAAATTAGCCTAGTGTACACCCAAATTATTCAGAATGAATTATTCGAACTGATATCAACTGCAAGGGAACCCATTCAATCAACATACAAGTCATTATCAAGTCATGATAATAGTAAAATCACCCATATCTTTGCGATTTACCCTGGCTCAAGCCACAACTCATTTATGGTAAACTCAGCAACGGGAGAGGGGAGCTTATTTGACAGAAGAGTGAGGCAAGCAAAGTAATCTCGGTCTAATGTTAGACTACATTGCAAAAACATTACCATGCATTCATAACCTCGTGATTCAGTAGTGAGCCCAAAACATCGGAAAGTATGTCTTGTGATATTTCTTTATTTACATTTTGTAAGAAAGACAAATCAATAGCAATCCGCCATGGAACAAGCGCGCCTGCTATTAAAGGGAATGTGAGATGAAGCTCTGATTGGTTTATTGCACTTTACACCCAAACCACACTTATGACTAATAAAGCTACTTCAGACCTACCCATTTTAGATTTGCGTCGGGCGCAAGAGTCATTTATCCCACAGGTAAAATAGCAACAGCGCCCGAGACACTCCCACAATGTAACTTGCGTTTCACGTTTGATACTTGTGTTTCAGATCGTTAAAATAGGGCCCTGTGTCTGAAGCGTTTCAAAACAACATAAGCTCTTGCACTGACAACAAGCCTTTGAGTCAGACTTGATGAGGCTCTTCTTTGCATACTTAAACCAATATCAGACAAAATAAGATAAAGAAAATAATAAAAGATAAGACTCAACAATGGCTATTGAAGTTCAATGGTGAAAGGCATTTTATTTGCTCTGAGACATCTTTTCAAAACATACTTTCAACTTGTCTGTCAAAAGAAAATTCATTCAGTTGGCTTGGTGATACAGGTGCCTCCACAGGCTTTTCGGCTTACCTTAGCTGACTTCGTTTTATAATCTCTGAATAAACCTAAACAATAGATGCCACACTACAATACTCATTATTTTGCAGAACAGTATACAGTGAATTATTCAAAGAATTGTACAAATTCTATTTAAAGTAACTTTAACAGTCAAAAATGTATAATTACAAAGTTGTTTTTAAATTGATTTCCTAAATCTGAGAAATAAATAAAACAATATATAATAAAATGAATGTAGCTGACCTTTAGATGGATGTTGATGCTTGTGTGCATCATACAGGAAATCCTTAGACATTCTGGTATTCAACACTATGTGTCTTAAACTGGTGTGTATTAGGTTGTGGATCCAACCACATGTCGACTCTGAACTTTCAGATTTTGTAAATGTGACACTAGACATTTTTTGGAACTTTTTTTTCCCAAAAAATATGTCTAATGCATTGACCCTGACAGACAATTTTTTTTCAAAGATAAAACAATTGATTTTTAGGGGGTTTATACATTTTTTGGGTAATGCAGAAAGACAATAATCCCACAGCAACAAGCAGGTGGGAAAGGGCTTGTAAATGTAGACAATGCATGAACTCACTGCTGTAAAAATGAAGTCCGCTTATGATATAGATGGAGATGGAAAGAAGCTAGTCTACAATGGCTGACAGTCAACATAGCAAAAATAATCAAATATGAAAAGGGAATCTACACAACTGTGTAGGGAAGAGTGAGCATTTTGATAATAATGATGATAATATTAATAATGTAGCAAAATGTCTGATTTTCATTCTGCCATATTTCTGATCTCTCTTTCCCTGTTTGTTCTTGCCTCACTTCTTTGTGCAGCTGGATCTCAATCAGCCCCTAGAAGTTCAGGGCCCTTTTGATGTGATCATCCATAAACTGGCGGACCTCATCACAGAGGCATACCAGAACGACACACAGGCACAGCTGTGGGTGGAGAGTCTCCATGTAAGTCAATTGGCATTGCTCAAAGAATGAAAGTTCACCAACTGTTTACCTAATGGTTAAGTTTGTTTGATAGATGAAGCCATTGCTTTGGGCTGAGTTTGAAGAAATGCTATATGATGTTTTTGTAACACTTTATACACATGAACATCTTGATAACAGCTATTAAACTCATTATACTATTAATCATGAGCTGTCAAAGAGTTGAGCTGAATAATAGAAGGTGGAATTGTTCCAACTTTAAGTTTAAGATAATGTATGTGATACGTTTGGGAAGATAGGAAATTTAACGGTGTTAAGGACAATTTGTGCAATGAGTGGTACTTGAAGGACAGTACGAAAGTAAGCAAAAGGCAGGGATACAGGCATGTAGGAAAAGACAGTGAGCAAGGGCATAAACAGGCTGGGACTCGAACCCCAGTCGCCAATTGGCATATGTAGAGCCAGAAGTTTAGACCACTACAGCAAACTCGAGCACACAAATGAAATACTTTTATGCACAAATGTCTATTGTGTGCATTTGTATGCTTTAAGTAAAGTGGTACTGTAGCCTACACTTGATATATCAGTAATACCTCTAAATATGCTCAGGATTAGATTATAATTATACATAAGGTTTATGTTACATATCTACAATGGATACGTGGTCAGCAGATGGTTACGCTGAATTTACACAGTAAAATAATGAGCCAGAGAGATTTAGCATGGTGTTCAATGGTGAGCATTCTCAAGTCATATTTTGACCAATATCAATTATTTAATTCAAACTTCACAACTTCTTTGTCGTATAAAGTCATTAGAAATGTCAAATTATTCTAAATAGAAACACCATTTAAATATGTCAACACACTTATGTGTCCTTCTGTATATGTTTACATGCAGTCAACTAACAGAGCACATGCCCTGGAGCTAATCCAACTGTAGGACTTGGTTACCAAAAAGCTATTTGACTGTTAAAGGAATGCTCCAGAGTAAATAAAAATTGTTATATAGTTTTTCAAAAATACATAAAATATGAAACATAGAGGATTTATTTCATATAGAATGCTTTTTCTGCCAATGCATCTGAGATAAAGAGAGAGAACATTTTGTCCACTTATAAACAAACACATAGACGCTAACGTGTGCTAATCGGCTACAACTGGGACAACTGACTGCATCAATGCCCCAGAAAACACGCATTGTAAACTGACTGGGCCTTACTGGTTTTCCAGTTTTCCAATTTTCCAAAACACCTTGGTCCTTGTGAGCGTCACCTCAGTCATCTCTCACTCTTACCACAAACATTTTCTGTCTCTGTTGCCATTGCTGGGTAGTTGCCACAAACACCACCATTGTGAGTTTGTCCTAGGCTCAACAAAATCTTCATTGGTGGCCGCTTACAAAATAGCAGCTTGATTCACCTGATAGCATTCCTGCCTTTGTTGTAATTCTTCACTGTATTTCTTGCTCAAACATGTATAGTTGTATATTTCCAATTCAATGAATTTCATTAGCCATTGTAGAAAACAAAATTCCTCTCTATCTCTTGTTATATTGCTACGTATTTAACGGAAGAATGCAATCTATAACATTCTTGACCTAATTATGAAGTTTTATTCTCTAATCAACTCCATTCAGGGGCAGGACAAATAAAGATGAGAAAGTCAAGTGAACACCTCCCCTGAACCTAGCTGTAGTTTTCAAAAAACATCACACAAGATACAATGTGGAAATTTACGGTGGCCGAGAAATACAGAACGCATTGAGAAGACATTTTTAATGACTGTCATGTCAGAAACATGAACGGCACAATGATTTTGGAGTGTTCCTTTAACTTATACACTGGGATCCTAAGGTTACATGCCTTTACTAAGGACAAGTTTGCTATGTGTCAGTTTATATAAATCTTTAGAGACCTATGCTAACCAAATACTAAAATCAACTTTCAGTTGAACCCATTCAAACAAGTGCCTGCTAGTGACATTTCGTTAGCATAAAGATAACGAACTGCTAACTGTTATTTAGTACATCTAAAACAAACTTGTTCCTTGACATTAATTAAACCATTTATGTATAAAATAAACCAAATACAAATTACAAACATATTTACAAAAACACATCGCTAACATTCTAACACAATTTT
Source organism: Umbra pygmaea (assembly GCA_016801145.1). Lineage (NCBI taxonomy): Eukaryota > Metazoa > Chordata > Actinopteri > Esociformes > Umbridae > Umbra > Umbra pygmaea. The sequence goes on from JACXGM010001295.1 coordinate 28,784, forward strand.
GGTTCCATCCAGTCCCATTTAAACTATAAGCATTAGCAAAACTCCCCAACCTCAATAATAATATTCATGATTTAATAGTTATGAGTCACAGCTTTATACAATCACAAACAGAATAAACTAAATATATATTTAATTGTATATATATATCTGTGAGTAAATGCTCATTCCATTTAGGAATTAAAAGGATGTTTACTCGTATGTGTTTTGTTTAAATAATTGGAATGATCAAATTTGACCTAAAACCTATACCAATTATTGTGTAGTGTTTATATCCAATTTGCCTTGACCATATTGTGTTAGAATTGTGTAATCTTATACATGGTGTTTCACCAGTCCTTTGAAGCTCACTTTAGCCAGGGGGCAGGAAGGAAGAAACTCCTATTTCATTACTGTCTCCTGTATTCACGCATGGCAAAAGACATTCTATTGATAAGGTGATAGAATGATGACTCCTTTATTGACTATAGAGCTACAGTATCACCCTCCCCTCCCTGTATCAGATCCTGTTTTCCCAGGTCTACATGGGGCCTTTTGTCTCTAAAATGTCACTGTACTGGTCCTGACCTCCTTTTTACTGTTTAGATAATAAACATTACAACGTCTGTCCTGGATGAATCCCTCTAGCAAATTGCTTTGTCTGTGCACACGTTAAACTTTAATAAACTCAGCTATATTATTTGATTCTACTGTCAAGGTGTTTATTCTTCCACAGTATATATCAATATGGTTAAAGAATCATTGAACAAGAACAATAACACAATAGTGCTTTGTAAAATTAGATAAAAAATCACTAATAACAACTTAACTGCATAGTATCTGCTCATTATCATCAGTAACACTATTGATTGATAACTTATTATAAGTCTGGTTAATAATTCTGATTCTGGATGTATGGCTTATTATAATATAAGGTATTATTCTCCTGTCAAATGTTATACTTTATCGTGTATAATTTTTACTCATTAATTGCTTTATTTATATGACTGTATTGCAGAGCTTTGGCACAAGATTTTCACTGTACAGTGCATGCAATAACATTGCGTCTCTTGTACATGTGACAATAAACCAAACTAGATAGTAATTTTCTAATTTTATAAATTAAATTAATTATTATTATTATTATTATTATTATTAGCTGTAGTATTCTTAGTAGTATTTAGCGGTAGTAGTAGTAGTAGTATTAGCCATAGTAGTATTAGTATTAGTAGTGGTATTTGCTGTACTATTAGTATTAACTGGTTTCTTCAGTTCTCAAAAGTTTAATAAGTGTTATCAACAGAAAAGTGATGTTACACAGTAGTAAACAATCAACTCTTTTAAATGTTTTGGAGTATGTTGCAGTAATTAGATTTGAAATGAGAGAATATTTTTTCAAAAAAACAATTAACTTCACAAAGTAAAACATCACATAATGTGTTAATAATGTGTTTTCAATATAGTACAAGGTGAATTTAATTTATCAAATAACTTTGACAACTTTGAATAGATAGCTGAATATTAGTAAAATATTCTGAATATTAGTAAAATATTCTGAATATTAGTAAAATATTCTGAATATTAGTAAAATATTCTGAATATTAGTAAAATATTCTGAATATTAGTAAAATATTATATTTTATGATTATTATTAAGGCTATGGTATAAGGTTAGTTTAAGTTAGTTATGATTAGTGTTAAGGTCAGCTAAGAGATAAAGTTAGGGTTAGGTTATGGTTAGGTAAGGTTTAAGGTTAGGGTTGAGGTTATAGTTATGGTTCTTTTTACTGGACTGTGTCCACAAGTTATTTTCAGTAGGACTAAATAACCTGGGCAGAGTTGCTTAAACATCAGGCTGTGAGGCAGCAGGACACCTTTGTACCGTGTGCAGAAAAAACATTTTGGCGGAAATGTAATAACTATTACGTTAATTGATAGGCAGACTACATTTACATTTAAGTCATTTGGCGGATCCTCATAACTGGAGTGACTTACATAAGGTAAATATTTTTGATTAAGGCCCACATTGAGTTTTTGAAACCAAGTGAAGGGCCACATACTATAGCAATGTGTGAAAAAGTAGGATAAAGGAAATGTTATTTAATTAAAATCCCCCCCCAAACACACACACACACACACAATAGTGGCAGAACACACATTCCTAAATGTACTACAAGAAAAAATGCAAACATGAGAAAAAAATGTACATGACATAAGGAAAACATAAGCATTGAGAGAGCTACTATATATGACAGCAGATGTCTGACATAGTTTTTACAGTGCTGAATGTTATCTACATCTACACTAAAAACAAATAGTAAGTGCATTTGATTAATTTTCAAAAGTATGAAAGCATTTTAAAACAGTTCGACCAGCAATTTGGTGTCTTGTAACTGTTGTGCACAGGAAAATAGATGTAAATAATAATGGAGCCAGGCCAAGTAGTTTGTTTGAAGAAAAGGAATGTTTAATATAATGCATGATATTTAATCCTGTGTAGATGTATTTGGGAAAATTTTGCACAATCTCTTTAAAAAGTAAGTCTGGGAAGTGTGAGAGTGAAGTCAGATAATGTTGTGTCTGAGAATCTGAGCTGGCTAGAGCTAGAAAAATTACTTTTTTTATTTTTGTTGTAATTGAACCAGGGCATATATAGTCGCAAAAGAAAATAGAAAGTCATTTAAAAAATAGTTTTTCAAATATAATGACATTATATATAATAAATGTTAATAAGGGTTGAAGTCCGCCTCTCAAAAGGGCATACTTTGTCTTACAGTAAAGTGCTTTATAGTTTTGCATTCAGAAGACACCTCATTAGTTTTTAAAAAAGAAATTTTTAGCAAATAGAGTCAGTGAGGGGTGCCCAACTTTGAGACTCTATCTCCAGCTGTGATGAACCCACCTGGACAAACCACCCCTCATTCTTTGCAGCAGAACATCTTTTCAATGATACCAAGCATCCATTTCTATCATGTACAGTTTGGGAGATGTGATGGTTTGACGCTCTCTAGCGTCAATCAACTTTTTATTTATTTTTATTTATTTATTTATAATGATTGACAGAAAAAGAGTAACAGAGTTTGTCCAGCAACATATATATAAATACAATTTTTACAATTTTAGTCCCCCCCCAACATAATCCCCGACCCACAAACCATCCTCCCCGGCTACCCATCCCCAGCCCACCCACCTCCCCAGACCCCCCACCCCATACAAAACATCTAAACAAACTGACAACACACTAACATAAATACAAATATATTCAATAACGGAAATAAATTACACCTGGTGGACTAGGAGCTTCATATCGTCTGACTCAGATCAAAGGGGTGCCTCTGCAAGCCATTAAAGTAGGAAATAAAAGTCTGCCATTTTTCTATGAATTTTGCTTATGATCCCCTCATAGAATACTTAATTTAATATTAAAAATGACAAGACATCACATAACCACTGAGAGGCTGATGGTGGCTGAGTGGACTTCCACAGCAGCAAAGTCCTACGTCTGGCTATTAGTGTAGTAAAAGCAATGATCTCTGCATTTTATAATTCAGGGAGAGGGAGTCCCCTGGGACTCCGAACACCGCTATCAAGGGGCATGGATTTATACTGATTTTAAGTGCTTCTGAAAGGGTATGGAATACAAAGGTCCAGTAATAGCTCAATTTCGGGCATTTATAAACATATGGTAGAGGTTACATGGGGAGGAAGGACATCTGTCACACACATCCATCACTGTGGAATACATTCTAGACAATCTAGATTTAGAGTAATGAACTCTGTTGGTCATCTTAATCTGAATAAGTGCAAGTCTGACGCAAAATGACACGGAACTTGTTCTATCGATCACTCCATCCCAAAAACTTCAAAACCCATTTCCTGCTCCCACACAGTTTTAGGTATATTAGTGGAGTGTTTATCACAGCACATAATCCAGGAATAGATTAGTGAAATTGCAGATTTCTGTTGAGGTAAAAAATTCAATAGCTCATTCCAGGTCTGGGTAGGTAATAGAGGGACGCCAACATATTTGGAAGAGAAAAAATGTCTCATCTGCAGATATCGGAAGAAATTAGATGGAGGCAAAAGGGTGTTTAACTGCCAGGTTGGGAAAGCTTGAGAATTTTCATAAAGATCCTCAAAAGTTTTAATACCATTTTTTTCCCAGAGAGTGAAAGCACTGTCGACCACAGATGGTGTAAATATGTGGTTGTAATTAATAAGGCTTAAAATGGACGCAGTGGAGAACTGAAAGTGGCGCCGAAACTGGTACCAGATTTTGAGTGTGGAAAGTACTACAGGGTTGCCTTAGAAACGTGAGGGAGATCAGCACATAATAAAGCAGGGAGAGAGGAGGAGGTGCAAGAAAGACCTTCTAACAGGCACCACAATGTATCTGGGGTGTGCTTCCAGAAAAGCAGTTTCTGGAGGTTGGCGGCCCAATAGTAGTATAGTTAATTAGGAAGTGCGAGCCCACCACTGAATATACATTGCTGAAGTAAAAACCTGCTGATTCTTGGTGTTTTTCCAGCCCAAATGAAAGAGGAGACAGCTTGATTAATTGCTGTAAAAAAGGACATAGGTAAGAACAAAGGGATGGATTGGAAAAGGTACATAAATTTGGGAAAGCTATTCATTTTAACAGTATTTATTTTCCCTATGAGGGAGAGAGGTAAGTTACCCCACCTCTTAAAAACCGCCTTCATCTGGGCGAGAAGGGGGGAAAAGTTAGCTAAAAGGAGAGCCGGCATTGAGCGACTAACATTCACTCCTAGGTATTTAAAGCCCAACTGATTAAGTTAAAATGGCAGATCTGTCTGCTGAAGCAATAATGCGGCTGGATTGATTGGGAAACACTCGCTTTTTTGGAGATTTAGCTTGTAGCCGTAGAAAGAACTGAACTTGCGTCAATCGACTTTTTAAAATCTCACTCGGGCCGGATCAATTGGCCCGGTGGACTGTTGCCGACCTCTAAAATACAGGGACATCCCCTGGAGCAATTTAGTGTAAAGTGCCATGCTCAAGGACACAACAACATTTGGCACTGTCAGGAATCAAATCGGCAACCTTCTGACTACAAGTCTGACTCCCTAACCACTGAGAGCACTTTTTTGTATGTGTCTAAATTACTTCAGTGGAACCCAGAATGTTTAGAAAATTATTTTCAACAGCAAATTTCATCAAGTAACATTGAATTCAGTATGGCGCCTAACTTACACAACATGGCAGAATGTGTTTTTATTGATGTGCTATAATGTTGACTTATGAACACATAATGTTTCTGTACTGTCTTCAGGTGTACATTAAGGCCCATCCTGAAATTGTGGTTCTGGACCCGCTTCCGGCCCTCAGGACACTGTTAGACCGCTACAAGTCCTACGAACTCATCCGATGGCTTGAGGAATGTATGAAAGGTAGAGACTAACTGCCAAACAATAACCATTCACAGACATCCATGCATGCAATAACACATATAGACACAGATAATACACTTTATTGGAAATAAAATGTACCAAAAAATATTGTATGTGTATATATATATACACTGCTCAAAAAAATTAAGCAAACAATTAAAAAACACAATGAAATTACACTGTCCACTCAGGAAGCAACACTGATTGACAATCAATTTCACATGCTGTTGTGCAAATGGAAAAGACAACAGGTGGAAATTATAGGCAATTAGCAAGACACCCCCAATAAAGGAGTGGTTCTGCAGGTGGTGACCACAGACCACTTCTCAGTTCCTTTGCTTCCTGGCTGATGCTTTGGTCACTTTTGAATGCTGGCGGTGCTTTCACTCTAGTGGTAGCATGAGGCGGAGTCAACAACCGACACAAGTGGTTCAGGTAGTGCAGCTCATCCAGGATGGCACATCAATGCGAGCTGTGGCAAGAAGGTTTGCTGTGTCTGTCAGCGTAGTGTCCAGAGCAGGGAGGCGCTACCAGGAGACAGGCCAGTACATCAGGAGACGTGGAGGAGGCCGTAGGAGGGCAACAACCCAGCAGCAGGACCGCTACCTCTGCCTTTGTGCAAGGAGGAGCAGGAGGAGCACTGCCAGAGCCCTGCAAAATGACCTCCAGCAGGTCACAAATGTGCATGTGTCCACTCAAACAGTCAGAAACAGACTCCATGAGCGTAGTATGAGGGCCTGACATTTACAGGTGGGGGTTGTGCTTACAGCCCAACACTGTGCAGGACATTTGGCATTTGCCAGAGAACACCAAGATTGGCAAATTTGCCACTGGCACCCTGTACTCTTCACAGGTGAAAGCAGGTTCACACTGAGCACGTGACAGACGTGACAGAGTCTGGAGACGCCGTGGAGAAAGATCTGCTGCCTGCAACATCCTCCAGCATCACCGGTTTGTCGGTGGGTCAGTAATGGTGTGGGGTGGTATTTCTTTGGGGGGCCGCACAGCCCTCCATGTGCTCGCCAGAAGTAGCCTGACTGCCATTAGGTACCGAGATGAGATTCTCATACCCCTTGTGAGACCATATGCTGGTGTGATTTGCCCTGGGTTCCTCCTAATGCAGGACAACGCTAGACCTCATGTGGCTGGAGTGTGTGAGCAGGAAAATTGTGCAAGCGTAAAGATTTGAAAAGCTACCCTAGCTCAAATTTCTGACAAAGTTAATGCTGGTTCTGATAGAAAGGTGTCAGAACACAGTTTATCGCAGTTTGTTGCATATTAATTCAACTGCTCGTTAATGCAAATCACGTGGCAGCAAGGCATGCACTAAAGGATGTAGACATGATCAGGATGATCTGCTGAAGTTCAAACCAAGCATCAGAATGGGGAAGAAAGTTTTTTTATTTTTTTTAATTTCTCATTTAAAACGGCGACCTGGCCAAGATAAAGCAAAAAGGTGATTTAAGTGAGTTTGAACGTGGCATGGTTGTTGGAGCCAGATTGGCTGGTTTGAGTATTTCAGAAAGTCCTGATCTCCTGGGATTTTCCCACACTACCATCATTAGTGTTTACAGAGGATCGTCAGAAAAAGAGAACCCAGTGAGCGGCAGTTCTCTGGGTGAAAAGGCCTTGTTGAGGTCAGATGAGAATGGCCAGACTGGGTCGAGCTGATAGAAAGGCAACAGAAACTCAAATAACCACGTGTTACAACCAGGGTATGCAGAAGAGCATCTCTGAAAACACAATAACATGTCAAACTTTGAAGCAGATGGGCTGCAGCAGAAGACCACACTGGATCGCCACTCCTGTCAGCAAAGAACAGGAAACTGAGGATACAATTTGCATGGGCCCACTACATTTGGACAATAATAGATTAGATAAACATTGCCTGGTCTGATGAGACTTAATTTCTGCTGTGACATTCAGTTAGTAGGGTCAGAATTTGGTGTAAACAACATGAAAGCATAAATCATTTCTGCTTTGTTATCAACCGTTTAGGCTGGTGGTGGTGGTGTAATGGTGTTGGAAATATTTTCTTGCTCACTTTGGGCCCCTTAGTACCAATTTATTATCACATATCAGAGTATTGTTGCTGACCATTTTCATCCCTTTATGACCAGTGTACCCATCTTCTAATTGCTAATTCCAGCAGGATAATGCACCACAAAATGTCACAAGGCTCACATCATCTCAACTTGATTTCAATCATGACAATGAGTTCACTGTACTCAAATGGCCTCCACAGTTGCCAGTCACTGTCGCGCAGTCTCAATCCAATCAAACACATTTGCGTGATGCAATAATTTCAATATGGACCAAAATCTCAGAAGGTTTCCAGCACCGTGTTGAATCTTTGCCATTAAGAATTCAGGTAGTTCTGAAGGCAAAATGGTGTCGAACCCGGTACTAGCAAGGTGTACCTAATGAAGTGGCCAGTGTAGGGTGTGGTGCCTTTGTTGCTGCAGCAATTTGACAACTCACTAGGGTGGGTCTAGTTTTGGAATGATTCACAGAAACACACACAAACAGTGTACCTTCACATACATTTAGTGAATTTTTTTTGAGAGGTCCTTGTCTCCCAATTGTACATTTTGAGGTGTTTGTTGTGGATGAAAGCAACTAAAGGACAAGAAATGAACTTCAGCTTGACTCAACAACAAACAGCCAGGGAGAGAAATGCTAATTATATGCATAAACCAGTTTGGTTAAGAAGGTTACAACAGTGGTCGCAGCCTTTAGTTATTCAAAAGTTTGAGAGCCCAAGAGATACTACTGAAGAACAACCAAGAACCAAACACCATACCTACCTCTGCAGCTATAGGAAAGACTCTTTTACTGACACTTAATTCTTCACTTTAGAAGAGTGTTTCGGAGTGGTGAGCTTGTTGTGCTTGACCCACGGTCCCTTTTGGAAATTGTATATTTTATTACTGCTCCTTGGGTCAGCTACACTAAACCATCTGGTCAAGTGTGACTGACAGGGAACATGAGATAATGTCTATATATTTTTAGTTCCCTGAAAGAGCAAATTAGATTACAATCCTTTATTTAAACTGCGTTGTTATGGGCGATGAAGAGCGGTTTTAAATCAGAAAGGTGATTGACAGGTTATAATTAACGGCATCTGAAAGCTGTTTGTTTCACTTGCCTAGTAGACCTTGTGAGTATACTTAACTTTATTGAGTTCAATTAGGAGTTCTATTTTAAAATACATTCAGGAAACAGATTTAGACATTATTTTGTTTTTCCTTTTAGAATTCTAACTCGCCAGCAAACAAAATGTACAGTAGCAACCCCATAAATCAGATCCTATGTGAAGAGTTATTATTTGGGCTGTCAGGGTCTGGAGTCATAGGAGTGTTATGTGGTCATGTCATTTATGTTATAGCATTAAACACATTATTCAGCTAAACTGTACCATTGTAATTACAGGATATAGTCTAGAGTCTAAAGTTATCATGCTGTCAACATGTCTTAATCTGATTTGTTTCAACTCCAGATCACATGTTGGGCAGTATATGTGGTAGGCTACCTACCGATGCTTGATATACATGATTAGACCTACATAAACAAACACATTAGATTGTGTCGTTCTTAACCATGACATTGGAATATATAGAATAAGCTACGGTAAATAAAGTAGTTTAAAAACGGCAGAATTCTAGAAGAATATATTTTGGTTTGTTGGAAGTAACCCTATTATATTGTCAAATTCAAATAAAGCTCATGAACTGAGCTGTGAACATGAGCTGTGAACTTTTAATCACTGTCACAACTGGTGTTATTGTGGTTGAAGAGACAGAGACAGATGCAAGGAGGAGCGTTCAAGATGTTTAATTAACACTAACAGTTCCTGATCAACTGATGATACTGATGTACTGGTATATTGGCTGCACAATGGATATATACTGTTCTACTATGCTCTATCACGACATGGGATGCTGGTAAACAAGTATATAGAGCGTACACCTGGCTTAAACATACAAAACCATACTCTACCTATGACCCTTAGTGGAGAAGGCACAATTAGTAGAATAAGTCAAGACAGTCCGACAGTATACAGCAACAGGAACTCAAACATACAGGGGATTTAAAACCCACTATAATGCACACCAGATTCTGACATACGGTGAAAGCCTCTGTGATTACTAATCACCAACCAACCGGTGAACACTGATCACCTAATTGCCCTTTACGTGTTTGTGCGTAAAAGAATCTGCCCCCGTAGTCAGCTATAATAGGTGTTCAGACGCTGGTGCGCAAAGCCCCTAACACAAAAGAAATTGAAATCATACACAATACATAAATCAAACAACACACAGTATAAATAATATAAACAATAATATATATGATAAACAATAGTCCATCACACTATCTCCTGCCACGACAGCCCTATGAATTCCAGAGTTTTGTGACAATCACCCTGTTTTATATCAACATTACACCTCTAAATCCTTGTTGCTAAATTCATTCAAATTCAAAGGAAGCACACTCAGGTGTCCCCCATTTCATTCAGACAACAGTGATTACAGCCCGGGTACCACAATCAGTGACTAGCGAGTTTGGCGGTTTAGGGAGGTATTAGGGGTAAAAAATGGGTAAATTGTGTCAAAAAATGTTTCTGTTTGTGATTTTAGGATTCTGACAACGGAACAATGTAAAATTCACATATTTAGGAAAAGTCAAGGATGACATGATTGTAGCGTCACAGATTCATTTTAATTACAAACTCAAAAGTTAAATGACTGTTGCGTTTGGCAGTTCTAGTGTTAAAACATATTTATGGCAAGTTAGAACTGTTTGAATTAAGTATTACTGTACAAATCGTACCTTTTTTAATTTTCAAGTAGTGCTCATTCTGTAATAGAAGTGTAAGACAAAATCCACACTCATGTTCCAATACACTTGTGGTACCTGCCTGCATCTAGACAATCAATCTGTTAACTCTGTATGCGTATGCGTGTGTGCACGTGTGTTTGTGTGTGTTTGTGTTTTTGCACGTGCATATTTATGTGGGCGTCTCGCCATACTTGTAGTCATGCAAGCAATTATTTCCATTTCCCTTGTGTTGGGGAAGCCTGGAATCCCACAATACCGAAATCTCTCCCTGGCCTGAGGACGTGTTGCCACACCTGATATTTCTGAACAGTTGTGAAATGTGCGGCATTCTGACAACATGAAAAAAGGCACCACATGAGGTCACAAGGAACGGACTAAGTGTATGAAGGTAAAACAGTGACATAAGTTTTTTTATTTTTGTAAAAGTGTTGCATTCAAGTTTTTTTTATATGTATTTAGTTTTGCTTGTAACCTTGGAATTACTTTTGTAGTTGTAAAAAAAACAACAAACCTCAAACGTTGTTCTTGCAAAAGTACAAAAAAACAATGCGCAGAGTTTTGTCACTAAAATTTCACTAGCGGCTCAATGCGTTTCCAAACAGAAAACCCAAATGTATTCTGACCAATGAACTGATCGCATATAATATATGCAGTGAAATATATGATATTTATACATATTATATGCATATATGTACATATAGACTTCCTCCCTCCAACCTTAACTTATCTATCCCTCCAATCAACATTATCCTTGTCCTTTACCACTGAGCCCTGACTTCACAGCACCTTTAAAACACATCCCTCATCACACAGACACACACACACAGGCTATGCAACTAAAAACGGCAACTCTTTTCATAAGGAGACTGATCATAAATAAATCGATCTTGACAGCTGATTGGTTCGTCTGTAACAACCAACATTGTTGGAACATTAATGGGAAGCAGATGGGAAAGTTTCCATATATCAATGATTTTGGAAGTAATCGAGGAAAACATAATCTAGTTAGATGGCTGTACGGCCGCTACAGTAATTTAAAGAGAGGCCGTCGGCGGCCATTATGGAATCTAAATGGTTAAATCAGTTTTTCTTTAATACTGCATACGTTTGGGGTTTCTGTTTGGAACTGCAGTGAAACGTTATGCCACCGACTGATGAAGTAAATATAATTTTGTCAGAGCCGCTAGTGGAATTTTAGTGACAATTCGTTTTTTGTACTTTTGCAAAAATAACTTTTGAGGCTTATGTTTTTTTACAAATAAAAAAGTAATTCCAAGGTTACAAGCAAAAGTAATTACAAATGAACCTTTTACAAAAATAAAAAAGAATTACAAATAAAAAAATCTATGTCACTGTTTTACCTTTGTGTAAGTGCTTTTAAATAGAATACAGCTTCAGGACTCTAAATACAGAATTTTTCCTTTTAACCTGTTCAGGACAGGTGTCCCTGTACAAAGATGCTTTTAGATTTTTCTAGAGCAGTTGAACATTTCCATTCAAATTGTAAATAGGCATCTCCTTGTCTGAGGAACTGAGATTCAAAAATGTATTCTTTTGTTTGAAATTTCTGATAAATAGGGCTAAAAATAGAAATGTAGTGCCCTCTTCTTAAGGATTTAGGGGGTTTCTGTTATTTTTCTATGAACTAATCTGTGTTTGTTCAAGAGAAAGTGCTTCACTGAGCAGTGAATATTTGGTTTTGTTAAGCCTATGTAGAATACTTAAAGTTGTGGCCTTTTTCTGTTTGGATGTCTTCTTGTGCATTAGCACATGAAGGGATGTATTTAGTAGTATTTTGTGTTTGATTATCTTGATGAAAATGGGTTCATGTTTTGTATCAAAATACTTTAGTGTTTAGAATTTTGTAGTTAGAAAATACTGTAAAATACTTTCATAATTTTACATGATGACATCATAAAAATGCTCCCTCTGATTGGTGCCTACTCAGTAATTTGCCCAAACTTGTTGAGATCAGAACAGAAAATGTATCCAAACCTGAAGAAGAAGGTCAAGGTGAGAAACGTGTAGGTTGACGGTTTTCCATATATTTTTTTAAATTTTTTAATTCAATTGATTAATTTATTTTGCATAAATTCCTAACATTTTTAACAGTTCATGTTAAAGCTGTAGTGTGGAACTTTTACATGTAAATGAACGTCTGTTACATTCAAGCCCTTGCCAAACCAGTTCACACAATGCTGATTAAGCCTATCACCGCCAGGTCAATCGCTCTGTATTTGGCAGTATACAGAGTTTTTAAATTTGGTGTCTGTGGCGACATTGCCGTGCTGGTGCACCAGTAGTGATGCTATTTAAATTAACCAGCAATGATCAGTTTACCAGAGCTGAAGAGGGGAGCAACCGTTGCGAAGGAAGGAGTAGGCTAACATTACAGCAACTAGGAGTATGGCGGAGCCTACTGCGGAAAAATCAAAAAGAATCTAAGAAAAATGTTGTCAGTATTGCATGGAAAAATTATAATAAAGCATTTCAGTGTTGTACAACATTACATTATAATGCCACGATATGGTGTAACTTGTTAAATGCACACATGTGCCTTTTTGTCATTAACAGCATTGCGCTGCAATGCCCTTAAAGAGCAGGTTGTCAACCCATCCACCACTCGTGTTTGTTGTAGCTCAAATCATCTCATCAAGTCTTAAGTGTGGACTCGAGACTGTTTTGTGTTTAGTGAGAATTGTTCCCAAATGTTCTCTCTTTTGCTAATCAGATTGGAGGCTGTAAAATTGTGATAGTGCAGGAGAGAGGGAGGTAAATGTGAAGGTGATGAAGGGAAAATAAATTGTGTTTTAATCTCAAAACACACTTGAACAAAACAAAAAAGCAGAGATCGGCAAATTGTATTTTTGAACATACACAACACTGACACTAACGCAACATACATCAAACAATAAACACACAGACTTACAGTAAGACAATGTCTGACAGCTAACAAACACACTAACAATACTTAAATACGTGAACTTATTACCATAGAGAAACTAGCTGAGGACTAATTGACAGATCTATAAGCTGGGACAGAGCTATCACAGAAACATCTCCCCTAAGGGGACAACCATGACCGAGGCAGAGACAAGAGCATTTCATGCTCCCTTTAAAATACAAAAATATAGTGGTTCATTTTGATACATGGTGTGGGTGCTGTATTTTGTAGTTTATTTTGATACACATAAAATGTATGTATTTGGTATCATATTTTAAAATACATTTTGATGTACCTTGGCCCATCCCTAAGCACGTTGTATTTGTGTACACATTGCCCCAAGGCCCGGGTTTTCTCCTCAGGGTTTTGTGTGACGCCGCATCGCAAGTCCCTGTCTTATCATAACATAGTGAGAGAGAAACAGAAGGTCACAGTGAGCCAACACAAATATTAACATACAGGAGTGGCTGCAGATGCAATTTATCTAGAATTTACTACAACAGTGTGTTCTTCAATCTGCAAAATACACAGGTACTGTAGACTGTTACAGTAAACATAAGCTTTAAATTCACAGGTACTGTAGCCAATGTTACAGTAAACATTAGCTTTAAACTATGGAGTAAACATGGGGTTGACAGCCAAAACCTATAAATGTAACACTGGACTCTTAGACGAAGGCCAGACGGAAATTAGGTGACCTCAAAATGACCCCTTAAAGAAACCTAGAGGTGAATAAATGATACAGAAGGGGATTGAGGGAGGACTTAAAGGAAGTAGACAGAGACACAGAGAGACACAGAGAGAGACACAGAGAGAGACACAGAGAGAGACACAGAGAGAGACACAGAGAGAGACACAGAGAGAGACACAGAGAGAGACACAGAGAGAGACACAGAGAGAGACACTGAGAGAGACACAGAGAGAGACACAGAGAGAGACACAGAGAGAGACACAGAGAGAGACACAGAGAGAGACACAGAGAGAGACACAGAGAGAGACACAGAGAGAGACACAGAGAGAGACACTGAGAGAGACACTGAGAGAGACACTGAGAGAGACACTGAGAGAGACACTGAGAGAATCAGGGTGGTTGGAGACATACTATTGTACAGTGGTTCGAGTCTGACAATGGTTTCTCCAACTTTCCCTTGACCACCAGCACGAGGCAACACAAGTTGGCATAGCGCTGCCTGGGATTTGGGACACAAAACAGATTATCTACCTCACCACGTTGCTCTCCAGCAACTCCTTGTGTGCAGATCTTGCACCTGTGAGTACGATTGCCTAAGTACGGTTGGGGTGCGTAATCATCCCACACACAATCTGAATAAAGGGTTTGTTGATCGAGCGGTGTGATAAGAATCGTTGTGGAGCTACAGACAAGGCAGAGTTAGGGGGAATTGGACAAGACCAATTGAGAGGAAAAAAAATACATTATTGTGAACATTTTGCTAAAGCAATTGGATTTTTGTGCTGTGTTAGGAACAGCTGCACCAAAGAGTGGCAGGAGTTAAAGCATCATAGTTAAAGTGCTCTCTTGAGACGTCTACTTCGACACACACAAACACACTGCAAAGAATAGCTGGTTGGCTGAGAGATTGAAACATTATTGTGTCCTGATAAATGAAGATACTCAGTATCACTACACTGATAAATGAAGATACTCAGTATCACTACACTGATAAATGAAGATACTCAGTATAACTACCCTGATAAATGAAGATACTCAGTATCACTACACTGCATCCTTTTTGTGTTGCTAGTGTTCAAAGTTTGACTGCAATATAACAATTAATAATTAAGCTGCATAAAATGTATGATTTAATTATAATTTATGACAGTCGTGCCAGAGATTGGTTAGGGGTCTACTGTATATTCTATCCCAGGCATTGCTCGTCGTGATTGTGGTGCGAGCCACAGCTCTACCGAATATCTGAGCCCTTCTTTTTTTCCCTCTGCATGCCAATCTCCCTGTCATGAAAAATACCCCCCCAAAAAATAAATAAAGAAACGTGTTTGTTTTTGGTTGTCAATATTGCGCAAACACACAATTCTCTTTAAATATTTATTTTCCTGTTATGTATGTATAAGTGTTTTAAAATCCTAAGCGGTATAAAAGTTGAAATGTTAAATATACAAAATGAAGTAAATCTCTCTCTTATTTTTCTCTTTCCTCTAGATGACAGGATCTGCTCACCTCCCTTTTTGGTTCTAAGGCGTGAGTCTGGAACCGAAATACTCAAACAACTCCAGAAACATGGCATTACCTTCCCTTTCAGTAAGTATGACAATGTTCTCTACTTGCTTAGACCTCCTGATGCCACTTACACAGGACTAATTAACTAGTGACGATTACAGGCCTGGACTGATGTAGCAGGCGGAGATGTAGATACATCAAGCAGAGTTCTGGAAATATAGTAAAATTTCCAGGCATTATTTGGCATGTCCTCTAACAAAGGGCAGATGGGTGAGATAAAAGCATGGATGACTCGCTAAGCTACATGTTGGGACATCATAGGTTGTAACCTTGCAATGTTCCATAGGTGGAAAAATAGACAATTTGTTAAGTTTTGATGTGGGCACTAAATGAGAGCTGACAGTCCTATTTTATTTAAAGGGTTTCTGAAAGTGTTTAGGCTATGTTCCATTTCAGAGTTCTACTTGACTGAAAAGAATAACATTCTTCTCTCCATTTCCTTTCACTTCTACAGTTTGTAAAACACCAAATTCCAACTCCCACGAGGTAAGAAATTGTTCCTATTACAAGAACATATTTGCTATTGAATTTAAGAACATTTGGCAGAGTTTTTAGTACAAACATGACTTCATTTTTGATTTAACAAAACTGTAATAAAACCAGGTTTAATATTAACTGTGTTAACATTACCTATAAGGTTTTCCCATAAAAACAGTCTTCCTACAAAAGAGACGTGATATATTTTAATGTCTCAAGGTATGAAATTATTAAATATTTTCTTAGTCAATTTGCAGTGTAACATTTTTTATAATGTTTCCAGCCTCCCAACCATCCACTTAGAGAAAAATCGTTATGCCCCTTAATGTCTTAGCCTACCCTGCTGTCTATTGTTACGATCTGGCGATGAGGGCTGCAGGTTACCTTCACACCTTCTGAAGTCAAACACATGATTCTTTGAACACCCTAATGTACATAATAACATAGAAATCAGGTGTGTCATTATGCTCTCATAGAATAATAGCACATGTTAATACAACAGCCAATGAGAGAATCAGAAAGATAAAAATAAGCAGCTGTATTCATGGTTGGGATCCTGAAGACTTGGGTCTCAATTACAAATTGATTATATTAAAAGTGTACTTTCTGTATTGACCTTATTAAAATTGACATTGACCTCAACCCAAACATCGTCTTATCATAGTGTTATCGCTTCTTCTTTAAGGCAAATATCAATGATTGTCTTATGCAATTGCTAACTTGTTTCTTGTGAAAGACTAGCATTATTGATCAATGTATAGCTATGTACTGTATGTGTCATTAAGAAATGATGGTATTATGGGTTGTGCTGAGGAAGCCTACAATTAGGTAGTAATGTGCTTTTATTATTATGTAGTTAGACACTGTTAATAAAAATATGCTGGGTTCACCGGGCAATTTATTTAAAAAAGGTGTACGGACATAAGGGTACTGAATAAGTAGTTTGTGAAAAATTGTGTTCTTTTGCAGAGAATTGTAATGCTAAGTGGAAAGTAAGTGGAGACAAAGCAATTGCAGAGGTTTGGAGTATTTAATAGACATACTGATATACGAAAACAACAAAAGCTACTCCTCAATCAGGAGATGAACACTGGCACAGCAACAGTGTAGCATAAACACAGCACATGAGTACACTGGTATTAACATATTAGTCTCCACTTCCTTTCCACTCAACATTACAGATAATTTATTTCTGACTCTTTTGTTTTTATTGATTTCCCACTATTTTATAAATAAATAAAAAAAATTGGCGGGGTTTAAATTATTTTTTATAACCGAAGAGTAGGAAACAGAGGCTAGTGAGACAGGTATGTAAGGGGATATAGAGACAGGGTAGAAACTGGGACTCGAACCCCTCGTTGCCAGGCGTACATGTATGTGTGCTCCAGAGTCGGGACCTTAAACCGCAAACTCAGGCATGCATGTTTTGTTTTGTATTTACTGAAGATACAGAACCGTGCTGGAAATATGGGAAATGTAGTAATTGCACAAACATTTGTCACATTATTTTTAACAAAGTATTTTCAGCCTTAAACGGGCAAACCCCCGTTTTAAAATACATTTTTAAATATTTTAACATAGGTAAGTTTGTGTTTTACTGTTATTTTACCAGGCAAGTTTACTGAGAACATAGTTTAATTCACAGCAAAAGCCAGGGAAGTAACGAGGAAGGGACAGTGGATGAATGAGCCAATTGAAAGCTGGGGATGATTAGGTTGCTATGACACCCCTACTTGTACAATAAGTGCCATGGGATCTTTGGTGATCCCAGAGACCCAGGACCCCCGATTAACATCCCATCAGAAAGACAGCACCCTACACATGGCAGATGTCCCCTTCAATGCCCTGGACCATTGGGAATGATCTTTAGACCAGAGGGAAGAATGCCCCCTACTGGCCCTCCAACACCACTTCCAGCAGAATTGGTCTCCCATCCAGGGACTGAACTGCCTGTGGGGTACAGGGTGCTATGCTGTTGGCATAGAGTAAAATAAAAGCAACTTCTACTGATCACAGATAGTAGATTCTGCTCATAATTCTACTGACAGATGGATACAAATGTAATTGAATGATACATTAGACTTTCATTATATTCTCCCCATAGATGGCCATCATCTTCAGTGAGGAGGACCTAAAGGATGTCAAGCCTCCGTGTGTGATCCAGAATTTCATCAACCACAATGCTGTGCTCTACAAGGTTTACGTGGTGGGAGAGGCCTACACCGTGTTGGAGAGGCCTTCTATTAGGAACTTCCCTTCTGGACCTGCAGGTGAAATACCTACTGGAATACCTTTCCCCTAGATGTGGCAAAAGATATTGGCATATTTGCATGAGTCACCCTTTCTTATAAAATAATAGAAATGTGAAAACCCTAAATTTTTACCCATATTCATGTAATTTGCCCCAAGAACAGAAAATGGAATTCACTTCAAAGTAAAAAATATTCAAAATGTTCGGAGAAGAGGCATTTTTGTTTCTCAGTATTGTATCTCACCTGTGGTAAATTGAAGGTCCCTACTAGTTGGTTAAAAGTAGCAGTAGTAGTCAGTTTTGAAAAGAGCACACAACTTTGTTCTACATTGACAAGAGCAAGGGTAACTAAATATTTACCGTAAACATAGCCTCCAGAGTGATGTTGGGGCACAAAATGGATGGGTACGATAGCTTAGTGAAAACTGGAAAAACACTTGATTTTATAGACACTTGAGCTTATGTACAGATCCTCCTTTTAACCACAGAAAGGGGCACGTGGCTTTTCCATGTTGCTCTGTTTAACACAAAGTGCTACTGACACATTCTCTGAATATTTCCCTGTCTGTGTTAGTGTTTGTTTCCCTGGTTTTGTTTGTTTTCCTGGCTTTGAGCTAGGTGTTAGCAAGTGAGTCACAGCAGGACGCGCATCATAGTGGATCTGTTTTTTTAGTTAAAAATCTATATATTCCTGCCCCCTGCTGTGCCAATGCTAGACAGACACACAACAAAACTACACTACTTCTGCATAAAGGAATATTGTAATATAAAATGTAATTGTAAAATATTTGGGACACCAACGGAGATGTTTGAAAGCCTCTGATCTGTGGAAGTCAACCATGTAGCAAAACTTAAAAAAATAAAACTTTGTTTAACCACCAGGCCACACAAATTTTAGAACACGCCTGTAAATATTTGAATGTATATAAGTACTCTCATGGAACTCTAATACAACAGTCTAATGGGCAAAGGAATACCATCACTATGTAGTCCACCACTTAGAACCTCCCCATTATAGTAAATTGTGGATTCCAAAGTGTAAGCAGCACAAGTAATTCAAACAACAAAATTTGCTTTGAAAATGTGAAAGTATTCATAGTAGACAATGTTGAAACTTTGTACTGGCCAAACTCAGAACCAGTTGGTCTTCCCAAAAACAAAGGTCAATATTAGGGATTAGAATCTGGCCAGCTGCTATTCAATCATACCCTATTCCTTTCCTCAATGTTGTCTCTGATAAAATTAAAAGATAAAAATTGAATGTTAATACAGAAGTGGAATTGCCCTACCCCTCAGCCTGAAGGTGGAATAGCCAGTGTTAATAACATAGTAAAACTGGCGAAGGAATGCAAATCTACAAGAGTAAAAGTATGTTGGTGTCTTAAAGCAGTGGCCTTGTAAAATCTGAAAGGATGTGGCCATACTATGACATTGCTAGTGTCAACTCTGTACAAATGTAGTCTAATGCTTTGGTTGTTGTCTTCCAGGAAGAAAATCCATTTTTTTCCACAGTCATAATGTGTCTAAGCCAGATTGTGCCTCTGACCTGAATTCTGTAAGTAAAAACTCAGATGAAAGCCTGTTCTGAAAATGCCCCCCCCCCCCCCCCACATATATTATGTTAAATCAACTGTTTATATTTTTGTCAGGCTCTTGCTATATACATATGAAATCTCCGAATGTTTTGCTACAATTTATTTTCAGCAGTGGTGGCATGAGGCTAAGAAAGAAACAAATCTTTGTGGCTAAGGTGCTCTAAAACGGTCGTATGCAAATGTTTAGGCACCCCTGACAGTTTCCATGATTTTGAAATGAATTAAACACTAATTGGGTGTTTGGATCAGTAATTTCATTTTGAAATTGAAATAACTGAAGGATACAGTAATATTTCAGTAGTGAAATAAGGTTTATTGGATGAACAGAAAATGTGCAATGTGCATCAAAACAAAATTAGACAGGTGCATAAATTTGAGCACCCAAACAGAAATATCACATCAACATTTAGTTGAGCCTCCTTTAGCAGAAATAACAGCCTCTAGATGCTTCCAATAGCCTGTAATGAGTGTCTGGATTCTAGATGAAGATATTTTGGACCATTCTTCCTTGCAAAACATCTCCAGTTTAGTTAGGTACACCTTAATCTTTATAGACAATATAATACACCTTCATCTCTATAGACACTATAATACACCTTTATCTTTATAAACAATATAATAACCTTTATCTTTACAGACACTATAATAACCTTAACACTTTATCTCTATTGACACTATAATACACCTTTGTCTGTATAGACACTATGATACACCTTTAAGCTCTGTTTAACCCTCAGAGATGTGCCACCACTCATTATTTGCGTCTGATCCTCGTCTTTCCAACACTACTTCAGTTGCTACCTCGTATGGTTTGCGAGATAATCGCGTTTGACGCTCTAGAGCGTCAATAGATTTAGGAGGACGGATCAAAGGACCCGGCGGGCCGCACCTGGTTTGCACAAAGGCAAGTGCAACAGGATGGTCGTTCAGCTCCGTCACCTTCCCTTGCTTTGGAAAAGGCATGATGGTGGAACAATGGCCTGTGCAAGGGAGGAGTTGAAGATGTCAGCGCAGAGCCATAGAGAGAGAGAGTTGCGTCAACTCCGTTCACTTCATCAGTCAGTTTTTTTACAGCAATGGCGGATCATGGTGACCTTCATCAGTTCCAAACAAACTGAGACACTACCCGTGTCGCCGTAGAGAAACAACGTTTCATCAGCTCCTTACTGAGGTAATAACTTTAAAATCCGAATTACTTTTTAACCCTGCATTGCAGACACATTTTAGCTGACGTTATTTAACGTAAGTTTATAAAATCAACGAATTTAAATGTTTGAGGAAAACTAGCTAACTTAAACAGTTAACAATCAATTTGTAAATTTGTAAACAGCACTTGAAAAAACTTTCATATAATAGATCATACCAAAAATTGCTCTTATTCCAGCTGCTCCCATAGACTTCAATGTATTAAAATCATACGCTTGTAACTTTTTAGAGACGCATGAACCACGTGACCGTACCACGTGACACTATAATTTTTTACCCTCCATTGACGCAACTCTCTCTCTCTATGGCTCTGTGTCAGCGGATATTCCTGACAGGCACTCATTGGTTGCAACTGGAGAGAACATCCGGAATGTAAGCCTTGCAGTGGTTAACATGACTGAAGGCTCGGTGCACGTCCTCTGTAGTGACCGCCATAACAGGGGCCCCTCATTATTCCTGAATTCACCAGTAAAAGGTTCAGGTTCCTGAGTCTCAAAAAGTTCAGTTGACCCGCCAAAGCACCCCTCCAATTTCTCCCCATATTTCCATTTAGCCGTCTTGATTCCACTGCGTAATGTGTATTTGTGTTGTTTCAGGCTAGACATGTCACCTATTTCCATACATTGCGTATAGGCTACATTCCTACCCTTAACTAACACATCAATGTTGCTGTCTATCCAAGATTTTTCACTGGGTTTTGATTTTATGGAAACTTTCTGAATAACATCTGTTGGACATTGGCTGATGAAGCTAGGATCAGAGTCAACGTATTTACTCAATTAATATTGCCAGGAATTCCACATGCAGTGAACAATGGCTACCTAACACTGTGACATTGTTAGCATTGCACCACAGATGATTAATATAGTATATAAGCAAACACTTCCTCCCATTCTCTTACCAAATAAGGCTTTGTTTCTGTCTGCACCATGAACTGTAGAACCTTGTAGTTGTATGTATTCACTCTTCGTTTCTGGGTTAAGCCATGTTTCAGAGCCATGTTTCAGACATTGCAGAGTTTCAATGGCATTTGAAAAATCTTTACAGAGCTGTAAAGCGTAACCGTACTTTATATTTGGTTTGAGTCATTTAGGTTTAAAAAAAAGGGTGACATGTTTTTAAATTAATAGTGAAACACTTAACATATATTGTCTTTCTTTCTCTTCCTGTAGCATTTAATTCTCGTGTGTTTTGGTACTAACAGCATTTCCAGACTAATCTTTACTTGTCATGCTCATCTATCTAACTGTCACTGTCTATCTGCTATGCAGCGCGACAACGTGGAAGGGGTTTCCAGGGTGCCCAATGATGATGTCATCAGGGAGATCACCAGGTTTCTACGACTAGCATTAGATATTTCCCTGTTTGGCATTGATATCATCATCAATAACCAGACAGGGCAACATGCAATCATTGACATCAATGCATTTCCAGGTACGTTTGACTCTTGACATCAATGCATTTCCATGTGCATTCAAGCTCCTTTTAGTGTTCAAAAACCAGATGGAGTTCTGGTCCATTAAGATAAAGTAAATTCCAACCTTTAAAAGCCCACTGGAGTCAAAAACTTAATTCTCCTATTTTCTTAATATCTCTTCACAATACAATGTCAGTATAAATCTATTATTTAAACTAAGGCTTCTGACCTCTAAACACCTCAAAATTGTTGTGCCAGTAATATTTCTCACACGACAGTCACTAAATAAACCTTCTCAGCACATCTGGTAATTCCCAACCCTGGCCATCGTATGTTTTCCAAAAACCTTGGGTTACATCACTGCAACATTTTTTTTTTAAATCAAGATGCGTTCGTTTGACTTCCTGATTCTTATTTGTCCTGTTTTATTCTCTTATCGACTCATTTAAAAAATTAACATTTTAACCTTTTGAACAAATTAACATTTTTAATTTTGAACATGCTGTGAAGGTGTATTGACAGTGGTGTCGGAAACATAACCAGCACAATAATTTTGGGGTTGTTTAGTGGTCTGCGAGCATTCCTTTAAATCTGATATATAAGATGAGGAATATTTTACTATCACTATTTTATTTTTCCTCTAATTGCAACTATTAGTTACTTTTATGCAATGCTTCAGTGAGTTGGGAAGGTGTATAACCTTGTAGCATTGTAAATACTGTCTACAGCATCCCTTTTTGGGAACATTTCATTTGTTGTGATTTGTTTTTATGCATCTTGTGTGCCCTTTCACAAATCATGTAATCTAAATGTAATAATATTCTTGCACTTTCATTATTCAGGTTATGCAGGTGTCCCAGAGTTCTTCAACAATCTACTGAATCACCTCACTTCTGTTCTCCTGGAAAAATCATCTGGGAAGAACAGCACTCTCGAGAGAAAAACAGCCACCGCAGCATTTGCTGATTGTGGAAAGTCCTGCATGCTCTGGGACAAAGAGGCCAACACCTGGATCCTAGAGAGAGATTGTGTCAAGACCGGTGTCAGTCTAGGACTGGAAAGCAACACAGACGTTTCAGTCAACTTTCAACAGCATGGTTTGTCTGTTAGCTCCACCAAAACATTGCCACATTGATGCACAGTCCCTGGAAGTGATGGACAAGATCTTATAAATTATATTATATGTAAATCTGTGCACTAATTAATGTGCTTTCTGAAGGCAAGTCCACTCTAGATTTCTTACAGACTTTATTAATTTCTAGTCTTTAGTGAACTTTAGGTGAATTGATTAAGCTAAAAACAATGTTAACAGTTGGTAAACAAGAGAGCACACACATCCTCTTCAGGAAATGTATTGGTTTTAATTATCACTGAAAGAAGAGGTCTGGAAAATTTCAGCAGTGTCAATGTATACCCTGATCACATCCCTCTATCAAATCAATTACTTTGTCAAAAACGGTGTGCGCGTGCGTGCGTGTCTGTTAGTAAGTGTGCATGTGTGTGTGGGTTGCCAGTCTGATATCTGATTGATATGATAATATATTATTGACTATATATTGAATGTATATAATTGTTTATGTAGCTTCCATTTTAAGATAAAAAATAATGAGTTCATTGGTCAACGTGCACTACATAGGCCTGAATTAAATCAGAACCTTGCTAAACCTTTAACTGAAAACTGCATAGCAATGGTTGTGGGGCGTTGTGACACTGACTACAACACAGTTACATCTCTAACATGTGGTGCCTAAACTTAAATCATATGCTTATGTTGTCAATGATTTGATTTAAAGTAGACCATACACTTTTAAGTAGCATTTTAAGGAATTGAACTGTATGATTCCTCAAACTCTGTATATGCTGTATGACTTCTGAATATGGACATAGTCATTCATTAAATCATACAGAAAATAGAGATAATTTATTAAGAAATACATCTCAGTTTGACAAGATTAATTTGCAAAATCTTGATAAAAAAAATTACAGTGTACATAAACATTAATGTTACCTTACCATACTACAGAAGGAACTACAGAAGGAAACCGTTTGGCCTACATACAATACCTAACTTAAGACCGATGTAAGGAGCAGTGTTGGGCAAAGTTACTTTTAGGATTACTTTTTAGTTACTTGATGAGTTCACAAGTTTTGGGAAGTCCCTAATTGAGACAAAATTATCAGGTAAATGGAGTTCATATCTTACTGGTGACCATAATTGATATTTTCTTTACTCTTTCTATTTGTTTTATAGGTCACTTTTAAGATGAATTCCATTTACCTGATAATTTTGTCTTAATTAGGCACTTCCCAAAACTTGTGAACTCATCAAGTAACTGAAAAATTAATCCTAAAAGTAACTTTGCCCAACACTGGTAAGGAGCAATTTGATTTGGTTCCAATCCTTGTTTTTTTCTCATATTCAAAAGACACTTTGATCTAATGATGGGGTGTATCAAAAATGTGGGTTCTAACTTCTAACCATTTATAAAATAATAAACAAATACAATGTAACTGACAAACATCAAGACAGAACAATTAGGATAAAATGTAATAAAGAGCATATAATAAATTATGTACAATATTCTCTAGTCTAAATACAGTCTATATAAATCTTAAAGTGAATTTAGATAAGGTGGGGATGATTTGACCAGCAATACATTTATTTCTTTAATGGAGACTGTTTAGCAGACAAATGTCCTGGGTAAAGAACTTCTAACAAAGTCTCTCTGTAACTGTTCATGCACCTACGGTCCCTACCTACAGTATAAGGTTGACCCAGAAAGACCAGTTCATGACAAAGTGCCCTTCATACCACTCTGTATTAATGTCCTAGAGGGCATTTGGGCACATTTCAATGTATCAAAATAAAACATCTAATTTTGCAGGACTGGGTCTGTGATTTTCTTCTAGGTAGAGATGGAGCTAGAGCAGAGGAACTCAGATCAGATCCACATGCGTACATTTGGTGATACTTGCATGCATGATAAGATATTATCTTTGGTATAGGTTTTGAACGCTTGCAGTTTACGTCTGCATCGCACTGGAATAGAAAACAAAACTCATGCAAAGTGTCCGTACGGATTCAAACCTGAATCCTAGGGTATGTACGTCGCACATTTATACGCCCATCAACCATCCGCCACCTTCCAACCTGCTAAATCTACGCAATAACTAAATAAGTATCGTCTCCTGCTGGTAGAGCGCCTTCGTAATGCGTGTAATGTTCAGTAACATTGACACGCCAAACCCAATGGACCAGCGTACGTATTACACGCCTGGCCGCAGGGGCGGATCTAGACATTTTCACCTGGGGTGGCAAAGAGATGGCAGGAAGTATTTGTAGTGTAGCATGGAGCAGGCACTGGAAATAAAACCCACATAAACCAAAGAAAAACATTTTTTGTTGCTACTGAAGGAAGACTAATCAAATACAAGTCAGCCAGCCAACCTAAATTTTAATTTGTGTACAGTACATTCTGGGAAACACATTTGTGAAATATTGTTTGAATAGATTAATGCCTTATGCAGCTATAGCATCTGCAAGAGATTGGATGATGTGCACTAAAAGACACAAATAGGATCAATATTAAACAATTACTGCTTGAATGTTGTTTATTTTTTTAATGATTTATATAACAATGTAATATAGTTAATCGAAAACTGAACTGTGTGTTGAATGCATGTAAATGTAGAATACATAACCTTTTTAAACTCACAGCTCTGGAAAAAGTTAAAAACCCCTGCAAATGTTTCTTAAATCAACCCCATTGAAAACCTCTGGAATGTGATCAAGAGGAAGATGAATAGTCACAAGATGTCAAAGAAAGCCGAGCTGCTTGAATTTTTGCACCTTGAGTGACAAAGTCACCCAAGTACATCTTTTGCTATTGTTTTGATTGAGAGACCCCTAGTGGCCAAAAACTACATATTGTACGTTAAATAAACGTCATATAAAAGTAAATCGACAATTAATCGATTAAAAGAAATGTGTACACTTAATTATGCTTTTATGAGTATGCTTTGAGGGAACGATTATTTACTCAGCTTAAATAGAATTATCAAAGGAATAATGATGCACAATGAACGCATATCACACCTTTTGCTCTCGATTGCGAGTTTGGCTGTACTTCTTATTCAATTACGTTTAACTGGTGGTTGGTACTCAAAATAAATTGTGCATTACTGCCACCAACTGGAAGTTCGCGTTTGCCACCCAAAAGTGAGAAAATACATGGACACTACCATTAAAAAGGGGTGACCCGAAGCCACCATTAATGAATACAACATTGTAGTTCGAATGATATCAATAATATTATTTTAATATGATTTAATAAAATGTGGTATAATGTGGTATAATGTACTAATAATATATTTTAGCATAGCGAGATTGGGGTGGTAAGTCTTTTTTGTAGGGGTGGCAGCTGCCACCCCTTGCCATCCCTTGCCACCGCCAATGCCTGGCCGTGATATTGGGTTGGTTGTTCTTGGGTTGGTTGTTCGCCTTGAGGATTCTGTATTTAGAAGCTGCAATGTCTATGACCAACCTTTTGAATTGAATCCAAACTGTAGTCTAATTCAAATATACATTTTATAATACTGTTGTATTTTAAGAAATGCTTGAATATGCAAAAAAGCCAAAAAAGGCAGAATTTAGCCTAAATTGTCTTTATATTTTTTGTACATTAATAATAATGCATTTTATTTTATGAAATGTTTTCATGCATACAACCCAACCCAATTAAATTGAATCTTCACCTATTTGGCCCCTGGTATATATACACTAAGTAAACCTTATTTACGTGAAACATTAATGTATAACAAAATAAGGGCTGTTGGCCTGCATGAAAAAACTTTTAATGTAACCTTTATAATCTACAGTACTTCAAAAGCATTTACTATGTTTACATGTTATGGGATTTACATGTACATGTTTATAGGTGAAGTATTGGCCTAAATTATGCTCAAATAGTCTATTGGTGAATTAAGTTGCACAGAATTCAAATAACTTTACATTTCTTTTGATGATGTGGAGGAAAGCCTTTTCTCCTTGGGTTTGTTCATGTTGAGAAAAGACTATTCTCCTTGGGTTTGTTCATGTTGAGAACAGGCTATTCTCCTTGGGTTTGTTCATGTTGAGGAAAGACTATTCTCCTTGGGTTTGTTCATGTTGAGAACAGGCTATTCTCCTTGGGTGTGTTCATGTTGAGGAAATACTATTCTCCTTGAGTTTGTTCATGTTGAGAAAAGGCTATTCTCCTTGGGTTTGTTCATGTTGAGGAAAGACTATTCTCTTTGGGTTTGTTCATGTTGAGAAAAGGCTATTCTCCTTGGGTTTGTTCATGTTGAGGAAAGACTATTCTCCTTGGGTTTGTTCATGTTGAGAAAAGGCTATTCTCCTTGGGTTCATGTT
>JACXGM010001296.1:0-28416 GCA_016801145.1 Umbra pygmaea
TAAGATGTTGAAAAAACATAAATATACACTCCCTGGCCACTTCATTAGGTACACCTGTTCAATTGCTCAAAATGCAAATATATAATCAGCCAATTACATGGCAGCAAGTCAATGCATTTAGTCATGTACAGTATACATGGTCATGACGATCTTTTGAAGTTTAAACCAAGCATCAGAATGGGGAAGAAAGGTGATTTAAGTGACTTTGAATGTGGCATGATTGTTGGTGCCAGACGGGCTGGTTTGAATATTTGACTTACTGGGATGTTGCTCCACTGGGATTTTCCCGCACTCCTATATTGAAATTATCCAGTGAGCAGCAGTTCTCTGGTCAAAAATGCCTTGTTGATGGCAGAGGTCAAAAGAATATGGCCTGATTGGTTCAAGCTGATAGAAAGGCAACATGAGTATTGTTGCTGACCACATCCATCACTTTATGACCACAGTGTATCTGTGTTATAATGGCTACTTCTAGCAAGATAAAACACCATGTCACAAATCTCACATCTGCTCAATATGGTTTCTTGCACGACAATGATTTCACTGTACTCAAGTGACATAGCTTGGGAAAACCCAGACGGACTTCCGTCAAATTTAGATTTGCGCTGCAAGTCAGTCTGGCCAAGAGCCCATTCAAACCCATTTCCAATTTTTCCAAATCAAGGAACCAATCACAACCGTTGAGGCAGGCTTCATATGATGACGATAGCGCAGCTTTATACTGTCATTGGTTGAAGCAGACCATTACAACGATAGCTGCTGCAATGGAACATCCGCAATATCACTTGTTCGAATCAGCTATCGCGTCTGATTTAAACGATTTGAACATTTCCTTTTTGTTAAAAACCGAGCAAAGAACAACACTTGAAGCCTTCATATCTAAAAAAAAGATGTTGTCACGGTCTTGCCGACTTGACTCGGCAAAAGACTGATATATCCAATTGCGACAGCATTTGAGCGGTGTCCGTTGGTAACGCCCCTTTGGAAATGGGCTGTGAATGAACCTGGCCCAGACCCACTCTCAGTCAAAACTGAGAAGGGTCTGGTGTTAACCAGGCTACAAGTGACAGTCACAATAGCTCAATCCAGTAGAGCATTTTTGGGATGTGGTGGAACAGGAGATTCCAGATGGATGTGCAGCTGACAAATCTGCAGCAAAATCTCAGAGGAAGTTTTTCACCACCTTGTTGAATTTATGCCACGGAAATGGAAGTCAGCTCTGAATGCCAAAGGAAACCTGGTCATAGGCGTTGGACTGGGGGTAAAATCAATACTGATTACCAGGGCCCAAGGGGAGAGAGGGCCCTCGAAAGTTCTGGAATATATTTTATATATATAACATGGAGGCCCATCAGGACTGCCTACAAGTTTGTCTCCCTAACCACTGAGCCATCTGTGCCCTGCTACCTAATGAAGTGGCCAGTGAGTGTATATCTAAAACAACATAATTTTAGGAACTTTTACAGAATTAAGACAATTTTCTCAGCATCTCAGCATTTTTTTCTTCTACATTTGACTACAATTCAGACTATACCTTTGAAAAACTACAGCTGAACATAACCAACCCTCAAAGTCATGAACTTATCACTCCTGTTGTTCCTGTGTTTTAGTGTCTACATTTATAGTACATTAGACTGATGTCAACATTGTTCTCCAAACATTTTATAAAGCACTACATGACATTACTGCTCATCTGGCAGCTTGTTTGATACAACCCACCAACAGTAGTTTACTGTCTGCTGTACCTAGAAGTCGAACAAAGACAGGCTCCAAACGGGTTTGATTTGGAGATTTAACCTCTTCTCTGAAACGTACCAAGCCCGTTGTGTTGTTCCAGGGCCCCAGCGGCCCCTTCCCCTAACAGCATCTCCTGTAGCAGGCTGTCCACACTGGCCTCCCCCAGGAGCCGGGCCAGCTGCAGGGTCTCTACCATCTGCCAGGCCACACTCTGAAGGGGGGACAGCATCAGCAACAGCTCTCCGAAACGACCTCGCTGTTCACAGGTGGCCTCATCCAACAGAACCTGGGCCTGGAAACGCAGCCGCCGCACTATCTGAGGGGCCTCCAGTCCTGGGCAGTCTAAGACAGTGTGGGAGAGGTCTGGTTAATTCTGCCATCAGAGTCACTGGGACAGGAAGTGAAAAGGGTTGTACACTGCAGTCCTAAATCTGACAGATGGATCCAGCAGGGAAGCTCACTGAGCAGGAATGTAGGTCACCAACTCCAGGAATCTCTTTTGTTTACAATAGGGGCCTCCTGGAATTCGGGGGCCGACAGCATATAAAGGCAGATGTTTAGATAATTTGAAAATTTCCAATAAAACTGTAAACATAGCAAAAATGTACAGTTTAAAAGCAGGAAATTAGCAATAAAACTGTGAAACGCTGTCAGCCTCTTAACACAATGTGAGCTTCTGCATTAGATGAGCAATGAAAAAAGCTCTCTATACTCAGGCAGGAAGTGTTTTACAACTAGAATGTTTAATCTTGTTTCAAAATGTCAAAATTAAGAATAGCATCAGAAAGACACAGGTTTCTGTAGATTTGGCAGAACGTTGATGCTTACAGCATGTTAACACTGAGACAAAGCAAGCCAGTTTCAATAAAACAGCCCGTAGGCAAATAGAGAATAAGAATGAAAGAGACAAACCCTCACACGAGAGAGATGGGGTTGTTGTAAATAATATATACTGTAGACAGTATACAAAATATATATATATATTCTAAATGCATTGTGTCAATAAACTAAACTGAAAAGATCTGAGAAAGGTTGGGTCATGGCAGCTGGGCTGGAGGACAGAGCAGAGCGCACATGCGGCGTGTTTATATCTGTATGGAGCCAGTCATCTGTGTCAGACTGGGCCTGGTATTGCTGACCATTAGTGGGGAGGTGTTTTGAGGACTAGCCTTTCTGGCCTCCTAACCTTAACCAATTTGTGCCAGTTTGGCCAGTCAGTCTGTCAGACCTGCTGTAATCACCGCGTCAGGCCAACACGCTGTAAGGTCCAGCAGGCGTTCTCCTCTCCCTGCCAGAACCAGGACCTCATCTGCATTTCAGTTTCTTACCAGTACAGAATGAAACCAGCTGACTGGTCCAGAACAAAACAACAGGGCACACAGAAACGATTCCCAGGAGAGAACAACCATTGAAGAGTCTGTACGTTTATCTGAGGACAGGGGAGGGGTGTGTGTGTTGTGGTGGGCAGTGAGACCGTCTGAGGTGAAGTGAGGAGAGGGGTTGTGGCTCTTGGTGCCAAAGACTGACCTGGTGCGAAGAAAACAATAGTTTTGATGCAGGCAAACTCGCTGTCAGTAATGGCCAGCTCTCTCAGAGGCCTGACCAGCTCCTCCAGGATCCGAGCTGCAACCCTTGACACCTCAACCTCAGGTCCACTCACTGGGATCACAAAGTCATTACCTGCAAATACAATACATTTGTCCACATGTTCATATAAGTTCACTGAAACAGTACAAATATAACCTTATTCAATAGGTGGGTATCAACATTCTTATGATAAAAAGCATAGATTACTACAAAAATTTCCTATTTTAAAATACAGAGAATATGAAACATGTTAAGTCATAAGGCACATGCAAAATGTGCAAGACCTATGATACAAGAAAGCACATTTCACACTCAGCTGAGATCTACAATATATTTTATACATTTAGCACACACCTTTATCCAGAACAGCATACAGTAAGTACAGGGACATCCCCTGTAGCAAGTCTGGCTAAAGTGCTTGGCACACTTGGGGATTTGAACTGGCAACCTTCAGACCACAAGTCTGACTCCCTAACCACTGATTCTTCTGACGCCTATACTTTACCCAGAAGGATGATGTCATTGTAAGGTAGGGAGCGTCGAGCCACACCTAGGATCAGGTGTTCAGCAGAGTGGGCTCGTAACAGGGTCACCTGAACACAGCACACAGATAACACAAAACAGCCATTACAAAGAGAGCTATTCTTGGTACAGTAGTGTCCAAAAATGTATCCAGCTGTTAGATAGGTGCAGGTGACACACTATGGACACATTGCACTGTCGAATAACATCCATTCAATCCATACCCTGTCATCCACAGGCAGGCTGCAGAACTCTGGGATGCGCTTGGCCCACTCCACCAGCAGGAGGAGCTGCTGTTTCATGGACTCACACACGTCCCCGACGCAGGCAATCTTCTTGGCGTTGATGTCGCAGCTCATAGGGGAGGTCAAGGCTGGGAACTGAGTGGCACATAGTAATGAGAGGTTCCACTCTGGCCCAACGTGTCGGTGCAACGTGAGAAGGGAGCACATGGAGGAGACGAACGCAGCAGTGTGGATGGGTTCTATGATAGGTACTTGGACAGTCACGAAGGGCACAGCAAGTCCAGGCAGGCATGGTATTGGGTGGGGAAAATGTGTTGTGAGGGAATTGTGGTAGTGGACAACATAGTGGTGTGAGGAGAGCTTTATTTTTTAAGAAACAGGATGGTGCTGCTGTGTGTCTCTGTTGTGGAGTGATCAGAGCTCCTACAGCCAAACACTTACATGGAGAACACATTGCATTGCTAGATCCCAGAGTAAAACAGCCTGGCCTCATTTTGTGGTTCATTTGTCAATCATCCAATTAATTTCTGCTGCATTCCTTTCACATGCAAAAAGGATATCTGGTTGTTATTATGCATTTGAAGCCAATTGAAAGCTGGCACACAATCCCAGGCCAGACACTGCAATTAAATAGGACTGCTGTGATCAGATGAGAGTCTCTCTGGGCAATTTTGCAGATTCTAAGAAGTAACTGGATCCAGCCTGCAGCTAGAATCTCCGGGGGACTTTAATGGCCGGCCGTCTAAAGTGCAGCCTGTATCCTCTCCATGTCTGGCCTTTATCTGCCACTGATGTGTTTCTGAGAAACAGATAAGGGCTTCTACTTGGGTCTGGATGGGAAATGGAAGCCTCTGCAGCACTTTGTGGCTGTGAATAGGGAGAGGTTTTGTAGTGACAGTCTTACCTGGAGCTGCATGCTGGCCTCTGCTTGTAGCAGCACACTAATGGACAGAGTACCCAGGCCCTGTCCATCTACTCTGCGGCTGCTGATACGGTCTCTCTCGTTCTGCACGGCTGGAAAGAGAAAAATGAAGAAATGAGGGACAATTAGGAATGTCCTTAGATTTCTGGAGCTTTCAACTTAACATGGATGTGAAATTCCCCAATGTGCTGTCAGTTATTTGTAAAATAAAGGAAACTGCCACACACTATATTCGTATTTGTAAACACAGCATACGCCTCTGTGTATTGTTGAGACATCTTTATTGAGCCTATAACAACGCAAATTCAATTTGGGAATTTCCAATTGCTTTAAAATGTATTTACAGTACTTTTAATTTGGATTCTGATAATCTGAACAAGGAAAGTGTGAAGAGGCTGTAGTGTTATTGTGACCTGTGAGCCTGTAACATTACAATGGATGACCTCAACCTGATTCCAGTCTGGCCCACAAAGTCAGACAACAAGCTGAGGTCTGAGAGCAATCAGTCACCACAGTGGTCCTCCCAGCAGCCAATCAGGGCCCTATTAATCAAACTAGAGCTGCAGACACAGAGAGCAAGGGAGTGTGTGATGTCACAAATGACTCCCGTGTAGAGTCTCAGTGAAGTGAAACATTGGCTGTGGACATTCAGCAAGGGGAATGTGATGACCACTCCCAAACATGGTTTCTAACAATTGGTTGACTAATGTAAAATTGGAAGATATTTAACTTAAGGCTGATACACCAATTCAAAATGGCATGTGCCACCATTTCATGGCATATGTTTGCTTTTTTTCCTCCAAAATGTTATTTCATTAGTTTTCAATCTCTCTTTTTGACGATCGCTAAAGGGGCTCAGCTTCAGTTTATCTCTTACGTAACATTCCCCTGGCCCGCGAGCTCAGTACAGAGAAGCATGTCTGTCTTGAAAAAGCCAGAGCAAATATTTGCCTATACTCAGCCATGTTAATTATTCATGTGAGTGGCC
This sequence comes from Umbra pygmaea, assembly GCA_016801145.1. NCBI lineage: Eukaryota > Metazoa > Chordata > Actinopteri > Esociformes > Umbridae > Umbra > Umbra pygmaea. The sequence continues at coordinate 6,002 of JACXGM010001296.1, forward strand.
ATTCATGGCTCCTCTAATCCTGTCTCTCTCTGCTGGTTATCTGTGGCAGCCAGTGGAAGATAAGACCTACATTGCATTGCAAACAGCCACTCACTCAGTATTGCTCAAGAGACAGGCATGTTGCTTTTCCACAGTAAGTGGTACAGGGACCCCCTCCTAGCCAGAGCCCCCGCTGCCTCCCATCGCCTGGTGAGCTTGTCTTCCCAATGCCCCCCTTGGTGCTGTATAACATTATGCAATGTGGTAAATATTGTGATTTGTCTATATGTGCCAAGGGCTTATTTAGATTTACTGTGTGTGTTGGTAGGCTTCTTGAAATAATAATGAGGCAATGAATTGTGTGATTACTATTTAGTGTTGTACCGTGCAGTATGCTGAATCATAGTCATGATTACGGTAGAGCCCACTTACCTTCTTTCCTCATGCCCGCTCTGAAACATTTCCGAAGCCTGCAGTAACGGCACTGGTTCCTTTTGTCTTTGTCCACAACACATTGCCTGCTGAACCTATGAACTCGCAAGAACACATACAATTACAACCAGAATTGTGGAAAATAAGTTTTTTTAAATTTGAATAGAATGAAAACGAAAAGACTTTCAAATCACATGAGACAATATTTAATTCACAATAGAACATAGATAACAGATCGAACAAATGTTTAAACTGAGAAATAAAAAAAATGTATGCACAACATGAGCTAATTTCAAATTTGATTCCTGCAACAGGTCTCAAAAGATTTGGCACGGGGGCATGTTTACCATGTTGTAACATCTACTCTTCATTTCAACAGTTTGAAGATGTGTCTGGAGTTTTCGTGTTGGAATTTGTTCCCATTCTTGCCTTATATCGGTTTCCAGCTGCTGAAGAGTTCATGGTCTTTGACATATTTTTTTGTGTAAGGATGCACCAAATGTTCTCCATAGGTGAAAGATCTGGACTGCAGGCAGGGCAACTCAGCACCCAAACTCTTCTACAACAAAGCCATGCTGTTGTAATAGCTGCAGTATGTGGTTTTGCATTGTCCTGCTGAAATACACAAGGCCTTTCCTGAAAAAGACGTCATCTGTAGGGGAGCAGATGTTGCTCTAAAACCTTAATATATCTTTCAGCATTCATAGTGCCTTCCAAAACATGCAAGCTGCCCATAGAGTATGCACTTATGCAACATCATACCATCAGAGATGCTGGCTTTTGAACTGAACGCTGATAACACAACGGAAGGTCTCACTCCCCTTTTGCCCGGAGGACACAGTGCCCGTGATTTCCAACAAGACTGTCAAATATGGACTCGTCGGACCATAGAACACTTTTCCACTTTGCTATAGGCCATTTTAAATAAGCCTTGGCCCACAGGACACAACGGCACTTCTGGACCATGTTCACATATGGCTTCCTTTTTGCATGATAGAGATTTAGTTGGCATCTGCAGATGGCATGGTGGATTGTGTATACCGACAGTGGTTTCTGGAAGTATACCTGGGCCCATTTAGTAATGTCATTGACACAATGTTGCCGATGAGTGATGCAGTGTTGTCTGAGGGCCCAAAGACCACGGGCATCCAATAAAGTTCTTCGACCTTGTCCCTTATGCACAGTATTACACTATTATCAATTATCTTAATTAGTTGCTAGAGGTTCTCCCAGCTGACTCTTTTCCAAATTTCTTGCATTTTCTGCCATTTGTTGCACCCGTGCCAACTTATTTTTTTATTCATTTTCAACTTTTAAATGAGCTCATTTCAGAAAACATCCCAACTTTTCCGGAATACGGGTTGTAGATAAGACTACTGAGAGTTGTACCATTCTGTAACATATAATCTGACACAAGTCTGACACTATGCGCTTCTATTATTGTGAGGCCGTCAGCACAATTTCCATGTGTGGCGGGGCTGGCGCATGCATAAAGTAGACATGTCCTAACACAGACAGGTCCTAACACTTAGTCCCTTGACTGAGAAATCGACTTCTTATATGTAGCCAATTTAACTATAATACCTCTATACAATTTGACCATGGATATTAGTGGACTGCACCACCCAATAATATAATCACTTACTGAGAAGCTAGCTGAATGTTTTCAATGAAATTACAAGAATCTTTGCTGTAGTGTATTTATATATTAGCATCTTCCCTAGTGATTTTTTTCTTTCTTGTGATTTGTGTTGGAGATGGAAGATGTTGTTCTGAATAATAATTTGTGATGTGCAGTTCTAAATGAAACTTTGTGGCAGCTATTTTCCATTTAGTGTTACAGTAGGCTCAAATTTAGAAAATGTACAAAACATGAAATACAAACATTCTTTCCTCTTTAACACATCCTGGTACCTTATATTTTAACCTTAATTCAAGAGTAGTGCATTGCTGTATATTGGAAAATGGAAAATAGCTGCCACCAAGTTTCAGTCAGAACAACATCTTACATCTCCAACACAGATCCCAAGAAAGAAACAATTTTACTGAAAACGACTAGGGCAGATGGTGTTAAGCTTACCTGTCAGATCAAAATTTTAAATTGTAGTCTTCCAATGAAAAACATGCGTTAGGGCTGGCAGGCAAGTGATTTGAGATGGGGCATGTGTAATAACGCCCTGTTAAGCTTGCCTGTCAGATCAAAACTAAAATGATACTTTCTCAATAAATAACATGCGTTACGGCTGGCAGGCAAGTGATATGAGATGCAGGGGATGCATGGTAACACCCTTTTAAGCTTGCCTCACAGATAAATATTAAACTTAAATCATATTTTTTAAATAAATCATGCCTTAGGGCTGGCAGCGATTATGCCTTTTAAACCCCTTTGGATTGGGCCTATTTTACTATAGTACAGGCATCTTTCGTTGGCTGGAGGACGATTATCAATCTTCATTCTACGTTAGGTACTGCTGATTTATGGAATGCCCCATCTAATCTCTCTGGTGTCCTGTTGAATCCTAGAATAATGACCAGGATGACCCGAGTCCTTGGAACACAACGCAAAACTTCCCGGCTTGATAACGACCTTGTCCAAAGCCACTGTCACCACCCACAGCTTACTTGGCTGTCCTTGTTCCTGTTTACCTGGTGATCTGGATCTGTCTAAAGACTGGACACAGCCCACATCTCGGAACATGCCCCAGGACTACTCACAGAACCTTAATGTTTACTGATAAACATCTTGGCCTTAATTGGACATGCACCTTTAAACTTTATTCCCGGCACACCCAGTAGAGGAATGGCCTCCCAACTGAGTCTGGATCCTTTCTAGGTTTCTCCCTGGGAAGCAAATTACTGGGGAGTTTTACCTAGCCGCTGTGCTTCAATTCCACATTGTTGCTTACTCTTTGGGGTTCAAGGCTGGAAAAACACTTTGTAAACTGTAAAAACACTTTGTGAAAACTGCTGATGTACTGTAAAATGGGCTTTATAAAATACATTTGATTGATTGATTGATTGATTATTGATTGATAGGTTAGTGCCCCTGATATAAGCACTGGCTTAGATCTGGAGTTGGTCCAGGGCGCTTTAAATGGCTGCCCACTGCTCCCTTGAGGGATGGGTTAAAGGCAGAGAATGAATTTCACTACATGTATGTGTATGTGACAATAAAATACCTTTACCTTATTAGGATCCAAAAAAATCTAGTGCACTGTTGTAAACGAAGATCATCAAAACGTAGTGCGCTGCTAAATATGAGGATCTAATAAAACAGTGCACTGCTGAATATGAGGATCCTGTAAAACGTAGTGCACTCCATTAGTTATAGGGTGCCATTGGATACTGGATCCTCTGCAGTGATCTGAGTCTCACCTGCAGGTGTATGCATGGTTCTTCCTAACACTCCTCCTGAAGAAGCCCTTGCAGCCATCGCAGCTGGAAGCTCCATAGTGTTTACCGGTGGCTCTGTCTGCACATATGCAACACACAGCCCCATTGGTTGGAGGCAGCAGAGGACACGGCTCCGCCATCATGGACTCTGTCAACCAGCAAGAGAAGGACACAGATCACATTGGTTGTCCCTACAGCAGAGCACCCCAGCACCCCCTAATGTTCCTCAGAGCTTATATTACCACACATTTGTATATTATGTAAAGTAGCAACAAATCATTGAATAATTGGCACCAGTAAAGGTGAGTAAAATACTAATTGTTGTTTATCAGCTTGGTCTTACATTTCAAACATAAGAGAAATCACATTTTAAAATGTGCGTTTGTTGTGCAGCACCATGGAAGCGATTCTAATGTTGGGGGGACATTCTGGGTGGGGTCGGGTGTCCTAACGTGGGTCCAAACTAGTCATTTTTATAAGTGAGGGGGAATCGTCTCCCTCTCATTCAATGCCTCCAATGCCCATGGGTAGCACTGTGGGCTACATTGATAGACCAGTAAACACAAGGGGCTCCATCATAGGACCAGTAAACAAAATGTAGGTGTTTCTAATCATCAAGCTGACAAGGTGAAAATATCCTGCCTTCTGCCCCTGATCAAGACAGTTCAGACCGCTGTTCCCAGGTTGTTGCTGTAAATAGCAATATCATCTTAGCCTAATTACATGGTAACATGCTAACCAGAAAATAGATGAATAATTGGCACCAATAATCAAGTTTAGCAAAAAAAACAATTGTTGTTTAATGAAAAACATGAACTAAGCCAATATTTCTGGAGAGTGGGACTCCTGTTCCATATAGACTGAGATCATGGATTCAATATATTTGTATAGGTCTTTCAGTTATTTATGGACATCTTTGCATTTTCATTATAAGCCAGTACTTATGTACAGTTGGTTTATGTTATTGTATGGAATGCTGATTATATTGTTTGCTGTGTGGCGCCTTCCTCTCTTTCACCTGGTACTGATTGGGGACTGAATTGGTCTAATTACCTAAGCACTAACAGCTGGCGGTTTGGTCCCTATATCAGTTTGGGTGAACGAGAGGAGGGCGCAGTTCATTAATATTACTGTCAGTGGTGATAGGGGTTATCTATGCTGTTCCTGGGAGGATTGAATCAAAGCCGTGATAGCGTTGTGAGAAGTGAGTCCTTAAGTGTCTGTATTATGCGTACGCTCTTTATGGAATCTGTGATAGCGTTCGTGCCGCTTTAGAGCACGTTGTATGTAGATCCATATACTCGTTGTGCGAGTACCTATTAACGCGTACCCTGCAACGTCACTGTATTGCTCTCATCCCTCCCAGTGTATTAAACATAAAGCAACCACGATCTGCCTGCGTGATCTCCCTCACTCTAATCACAATGGGGTGGCAGTGGCTCAGTGGGTCAGGTAGGTTGTCTAGCACCTGGAAGGTTGGTGGTTCGATCCCCGGGTCCTCTTGCCCAAGTTTCGAGGTGTCCATGAGCAAGACACCTAACCCCAGCTGCTCCAGACGAGCTGGCTGGCGCCTTGCATGGCTGACACCGCCGTTGGTGAATAAATGGGTGAATGTAAGGCACTGTAAAGTGCTTTGGTGGCCAATGTTGGTCAGGAAAATGCACTATATAAATGCAGTCCATTTACCATTTTACCATTTACAACACCACACCAAGCCGTGAAAGATATGAACCACCAAACCAAGAGGGACTTGAGATCACAGGGAGAGGGCTGCGCTCTTTACTTCAATACCACGGGAGGAGCGCAGCTGAGAACAGAGGCCCTGGAAGAGGGGCTGAGGAGGAGCGACTGCCGGTGTCTCCCCAGAAATTTTCTTGGGAGGTGGCTATGGCCGTAGTTGCTCGGAGAAACCGGCTGGTTCCGGTACCTAAATAGCCGCTGAGGGATTATGAGGAGATACGACAAGAAGTGCAGTCTGCGGTGTTGGCAGCTGACGCGGCCATATTGCTGGCCAAAGCTTTGGCTGTCGGCGGATGCTAAGGTGGGCTACCTGGAGACTCTTTTAAGGGTAACTGCAGTCATATTGGAAGCCAAAGAACGTGCGGAGCCAGCCGGCATAGAGCCAACGGAGCCAGCCGGCGTTGAGCCAACGGAGCCAGCCGGCGTTGAGCCAACGGAGCCAGCCGGCGTTGAGCCAACGGAGCCAGCCGGCGTTGAGCCAACGGAGCCTGCCAAAGTCTGACCTGCAGAGCCAGCCGGCATCCTGTTGTCAGTGTCGGCTACCAACCCTCCTACTTGGCCTCTGGGGCTCTCCAAAGCACTGCAGTTCCCAGGGCTCTCCTCGGTGCCTAATCTACTGGGGTTCCCCCTAGCTATTCCACCTACACAGAGGCTGTCCTGGCGGTCACGCCCGCCTGCTTAAACCGCCACCATGGATATTTGGAGTGGGGGTGCTCTCAGGTACTGTTGACTGAGATCATGTACTCAATATATTTGTATAGGTCTTTCAGTTATTTATGAACATCTCTACATTTTGATTATAAGCCAGTACTTGTGTACTGTTGGTTTATTTTATTGTATGGAATGCTGATTATATTGTTTGCTGTGTGGCTATTTCCTCTCTTTCACCTTGTACTGATTGGGGACTGAGTTGGTCTAATTACCTAAGCACTAAGGTCATGCATCGTCGTCATGCATTGGGCTCCTTTGGCCTTTTTTTTGAGGTGCCCAAGACTGATTCAACATGTTAAATCGGCGTTGGGGTCATCTGGCAGTCGACCACAGGGCTGGTGACAGACAGGGACCACTTTGATTGGCTGTGCAGCTAGCGAGTGCTCATAGAAAATGACGGAAGTGACAAGAGCAGTAAACGACTACAGACCCACTACAAACAACTAAGAGTGCTCACCCATGGATATAAATAAAAGGGACACAAAGAGACTTCTCACCTCTCGTTTTTCATCATCTGAAAAAACAAAGTACATATTATTTCAAGATAATGGCCATCAGGAGCGAAGAAACAGAAGACCAGCTGATCCCATTGATCCAGGAGAGGCCACCACTGTACTACATCACAGAGAAGAGTTGCAAAAACACAACTCTAGCGTGAGAGAGAAAATGCACTCACAATATCAGGTAAGATAGTTTTTTTAGGCATTGAGCTCTGTAACCGAATACCTTCTCATCTAATCAACAACAAGTGGGACACAATCATGACGTGTAACAAAACTTATTGGTTATTTCAAACGTTTTTAACAAATAAAAAACTGAAAAATTGGGCGTGCAAAATGGTAAGTTAATACTTTGTAGCGCCACCTTTTGCTGCGATTACAGCTGTATGTCGCTTGGGGTATGTCTCTGTCAGTTTTGCACATCGAGAGACTGAAATTTTTGCCCATTCCTCCTTGCAAAAGAGCTCGAGCTCAGTGAGGTTGGATGGAGAGTGTTTGTAAACAGCAGTTTTCAGTTCTTTCCACAGATTCTCGATTGGATTCAGGTCTGGACTTTGACTTGGCCATTCCAACACCTGGATATGTTTATTTGTGAACCATTCCATTGGAGATTTTGCTTTATGTTTTGGATCATTGTCTTGTTGGAAGACAAATCTCCGTCCCAATCTCAGGTCTTTTGCAGAAACCATCAGGTTTTCTTCCAGAATGGTCTTGTATTTGGCTCCAACCATCTTCCCATCAATTTTAGCCATCTTCCCTGTCCCTGCTGAAGAAAAGCAGGCCCAAACCATGATACTGCCACCACCATGTTTCACAGTGGGGATGGTGTATTCAGGGTGATGAGCTGTGTTGCTTTTACACCAAACATAACGTTTTGCATTGTTGCCAAAAACTTCAACTTTGGTTTGATCTGACCAGAGCACCTTCGTCCACATGTTTAATGTGGGTCCCAGGTGGCTTGTGGCAAACATTAAACAACAGTTGTTATGGATATCTTTCAGAAATGGCTTTCCTCTTGCCACTCTTCCATAAAGGCCAGATTTGTGCAATATATGACTGATTGTTGTCCTATGGGCAGAGTCGCCCACCTCAGCTGTAGATCTCTGTAGTTCATCCAGAGTGATCATGGGCCTCTTGGCTGCATCTTTGATCATTTTTCTCCTTGTATGAGCTGAAAGTTTAGAGGGACGGCCGGGTCTTGGTAGATTTGCAGTGGTCTGATACTCCTTCCATTTCAATATTATCGCTTGAACTTCTCCACAACAGTATCTCGGACCTGCCTGGTGTGTTCCTTGTTCTTCATGATGCTCTCTGTGCTTTCAATGGACCTCTGAGACTATCACAGAGCAGGTGCATTTATACAGAGACTTGATTACACACAGGTGGATTCTATTTATCATCATTAGTCATTTAGGTCAACATTGGATAATTCAGAGATCCTCACTGAACTTCTGGAGAGAGTTTGCTGCACTGAAAGTAAGGGGGTTGAATAATTTTGCTCACCCAACCTGACAGTTTTTTATTTGTTAAAAACGTTTGAAATATCCAATAAATTTCGTTCCACTTCATGATTGTGTCCCACTTGTTGTTGCTTCTTCTCAAAAAATTACAGTTTTATATCTTTATGTTTGAAGCCTGAAATGTGGCAAAAGGTCGAAATGTTCAATCCGAATACTTTCGCAAGGCACTGTAGATGTGCTGTGATATCTGAGTGTTAGAATATTAATTAGTATTACATATTGATGTGCTATGATATTTGAGTGCTTTTGCAGTGGTTTGGGTTGAGTTGGAGTGTTACAAATACTGTGATGATGATCTGTATAATACCTAATGAGCGGGCGAGACACTAATGACAACAAGAATCAGCTGTTCGCCAATTCCAGACTTCCAGTTTGTAACACTAATTGACAATCGAAGGAGTTAAAAGAAGTGGTGAGCTGATCGAAGGGCGTACTGAGATGGTGCCGTGGACTCGTGTCATAGATGCAAATATAAATATCAGCCACTGTTTATTAGAAGCAAAACCTGGCCATGGAGAAGAGTGGCAAGTGGGCAGAACCTTGGTGACCATAACAGGTGGGCAGCTTCCCCTACTGGTTTGTAAATGCAACCCCTTCCCAGTGGAGGTCCCATTGCACTGCCCATTAGCCCAGGTCACCCTAATTGACCTGGCGGACGTACAGAACAATCGAGAACTGATACTACACACCAGTGGCCTTGGAGTTATTGATGTGGAGGTAAGGAATGTTTTGGAAGGTAAAGGCACACCATGCTCCACCGTTTCACTTCCCAAACAATGATTTTCATTACAGGGAGATGGATTGACTGTGAAACAACAGCAAAGCTTGGTGGAGATGCTGGACCAATGGAGCCCTGTCTTTGCAGAACATGATGAAGATTTTGGCCGGACCAATATAGTCCAGCACCAGATCCCACCCGGGACAGCACCTCCATCACTACAGCGGTACAGGCCTATTCCTCTGAGCCTGTATACGGAGTTGAGGGCCCTACTGCAAAAAGGATGGTGCATGGCGTTTTTGTGTGGATTACCGAAAATTTTATGTAGTCACACACAAAGATGCTTTACCCCTTACCACACATTGAAGAATCACTAACTGGGTTAAAGAAAGCTCAATGGTATTCTACCTTAGATTTAGCTAGCGGGTATTGGGAGGTCGAAATAAACCTGCAGGACCAGGAGAAAACAGCCTTCGCCACCCCAATGTGCCTCTATGAATTTGAGCGGATGCCATTTGGCTTGACCAATGCATCAGGCACCTTCCAGAGACTCATGCAGAGGTGTCTTGGTGGAATGGCGAACGAGTCCCTACTTATCTACCTTGATGATATAATTGTGTATTCACCAGACTTTAAGAGTCACCTGGAAAACTTGGAACAGGTTTTCCAGATGCTCCAACACCATGGGCTTAAACTGCAACCCCATAAGTGCCATCTGTTCCAATGGGAGGTAAAGTGTTTGGGACATATTACTAGCTGTAGGGAGTGGCTACAGACCCAGAGAAAACCGAGGTGGTATGAAAATGGGTGATACACCAAACGGTAAAATAAGTGTGGTCGTTCCTTGGTTTTGCAGGCTATTATCGAAGATCCATTCAGGGTTTCAAGAAAGTGGCTTCCCCCTCAATGCACTATTATTGGGCATACCGGCTGGCGAAAAAAATATTCTGGTGAAATGGACACTGGCATGCCAGCTGTCTTTTGAGAGCCTGAAGGAAGCGTTAAGTACTCAGATTTTAGCTTATGCTAACTTTTCACTCACTTTTTGATTTTACACAGATGCAAGTCTGGAAGGCCTCAGCGCTGTACTTGCCCAGGTGCAAGACGGCCAGGAGTGGGTGATCGCCTATGCCATCCATGGATTACATCCCACCGAGAGAAATGATCAAAACCATAGCTCTTTTAAGCTGGAGCTCTTGGCTTTTAAATGGGCAATGACCAAAAAGTTTGAGGATTACCTTTGGGGGGCACAAATTATGGCTTTTACTGACAATAACCCCCTAGTCCACTTGGACACTGCCAACTTGGGTGCAGTAGAACAACGCTGGGTGGCCCAACTTGCCAATTTCAGGTATGAGCTTAAATATCCACCAGGTGCTAATAACCGCAATGCTGATGTTCTTTCCAGATTGCCAGGAGAACTGACAACTGCCGTACTGGTCCAAAGTAGGGCCTGCGAGGTATCGATTGAGGCAGGGAGCAGAGGAGAGTCATGGAAGGTTCAACAGAGAGCGGATCCGGACCTGCTGGTCCTATATCAATGGAAAGAGCAAGGAACTTCACCATACTCAGAGGTACGTGCAACTTTGGGACAGCAACTGAGAAAACTGCTGCAAGATTGGGAGAGGATAAGGGAAGGAGTACTGGTTAAAGTCAGGGATGCCACTAACATCAAATCCCAAGCTTTCCAGACTATCGTTCGCCAGACAGAAACCCGTGGCATCTGGGAAGAGTATCATCGAGCTATGGGGCGCCCGAGTAGCGAGTGAACTCTTTCAACATTACACCAACATTTCTATTAGACTGGGATGATTCGGGATGTTATGGAGTGGACAAGCAGTTGTCCTCAGTGTCTACAGAGCAAAGCAGGACCAGAGGTGAGAGCCCTCTTAATGCCGATATCCAGCTCATATCCCTTTCAAATTTTAGGGATTGATTATTTGTCCCTTGGTAGACCAGGTGACAAGTATCCATATATACTATTGATTTCCAATTTGTTTTCCAAATATGCTCTGGCAGTCCCAACAAAGGATCAATCCACTCTAACCACTGCCCAAGCTTTATACTGTTGACATTTGGTTGCCCAGAATGTATCTTATTTGACCGTGGGGCTTCTTTTGAATCCTCTCTGCTGGAACAGTTATGTAACCTATACGGCTGCGTTAACAGTCACACTACCCCTTATCACCCCCAAGGAAATGGGACATACGAGCGTTTTAACCAGACGTTAATGGCTTTGCTAGCATCTCTGGCTGAAAATGTTCAGGTCCAAAGGCCTGGCAAGCTTTCTACTTTATTGCAAGTTTACAATTACACCACTCATAGTGTTACGGGCATTACGCCACACTTCGTAGTGTTTGGACGACATGTAGGTTTCCCGTTGGATTTAGTGTGGGGTGTAAACCCCCCTACATCAAGGCAGCCCCAACAGGGGTGGGTCCAGACCCACCATAAGGAGTTGACAAACGCCTATCAGCTAGTACAGGGGAACAGTATTAGTTGGCAACAAGGAGACCAACACCATTATGAACGAAGAGCTTGTACACTTCCCCTTCTCCCAGGTGAAAGAGTCCTACCACGTAATCACCGTTGACGTAATAGGGGCAAGTTGACACCACATTGGGGTCCGGAACCATTTTTCGTAGTTGCACAACTTCGTCCGGGCCACCCAGTGTATGAAATCAGGCCAGAGGGCAAAGGAGGACCTACCCGAACCATGCACAGGAATAACTTGCACCCTACAGCTGGAGCCGGGGACACCGGAACCAGACCAGGAGTGCCTGAAAGACAATCCAGGAGTACTTGTCCTACAACGTTCATATTGGTCCAATCGAGGTAAACCCCCAGGCTTTAGATGTAGATGTGCTGTGATATCTGAGTTTTAGAATATTAATTAGTATTATATATTGATGTGCTGTGATATTTGAGTGCTTTTGCATTGGTTTGGGTTGAGTTGGAGTGTTACAAATACTGTGTGATGATGATCTGTATAATACCGAATGAGCCGGCAGACAAATGACAACAAGAATCAGCTGTTTGCCAATTCCAGACTTCCAGTTTCTGACACTAATTGACAATCGAAGGAGTTAAAAGGAGTGGGGAGCCGATCGAAGGGGGGACTTGTTTTTTTACCGTCTATACTTTTTTGCTTTGAAAAGAGACAATTCGGGGGAGCAGACGTCGATACTGGAGCCAGGAGCGAATCACCGACTGAATCGGACCAGACAACTGTAATGGATATTCTTATACCACGCTCTCAATACCCCTCAAAAAGGGATGTGATTATTTCCCCAAAGAGCTTAGATAGTCTTTTTGGGTTAATTACCATTTACCCAGTTTGATTGCGACTCTTCTGCTGTGTTCTCTGTTAGTACTGTTTACATGCGAGATGGGCTTATGTACGAGACAGACTAGGGTGATCAGCCAGCGATGGAGAGGGGCAAAAATAACATTGGTGACCGGCACTACCTAAGAAGGTTATATGTAAAACGCCCTCAAAGCTGCCGTACAGGGAAGTGCTTGTTCTGAATGCATATGAGCAAACTGCGGTGCATGTTGTGTTTCCCCTATTGATTTTTACCCTTGCTGTTCTGTCCGAGGTGATCGGAGGCGGAGTCTGGACGAAATCTCTTGCGGTACTGGTTTCGGCACAACAGTGATCGGAGGATACAAATTGTACTACCTACGGATGAATAAGGGCGAACGGCACTATTCCATGGCCTATTGGATGCGAACCAGTTGGTAATGTAGGATCTACCATTGATAAGGTTGGGATCATTCTCTATGGACTGAATGTATTCACGGAATAACTGGAGATTTATGTTTATTTTATGCTGTTTTATGAGCCGACTAGGATATTCTGGATTTCTGTACCAAAATGTGTGTTGACTTATTTACTATAACTTGTAACTTGTTTTTATGCTTAGACCCGAGTTTGTAATTAATAAAATACCACTTTGATTTTAGTGCTAATTAAAGAACTGTCACACTGTCCCTGTGTGGGATGGTGTGGCAGTGGACTGAGATATGGACTCTATGTATATGTGCATCCATGCCTTTTTGAGTTCTATACAATCCAATCTAAGCTACTGTGATTTTGTGTTTAAGTATTGTGCCTGTGTGTGGATGTGTGTGCATGTGGTCTGTTAGCACCATCCTCTGGACTCCAGTAGGAAAGACCAGGTCTAAGGTGTATGAGTGTAGAAAAGAGCTGGTTAAGTCTAATTGCCTATTGCTACCGGCTGGTGTTAACAAGTACTCTATAGCTTTATAAGCCATTGGGTCCAGAGGGTGGTGCGGTTCATTAATGAGTGTCACGTTTGGTGAAGGTCGAGTTTTGGTTGAACTACTGTTGGAGTACTGTTTGATTTACGGTCGGTGTGAGGTATGTTTGTTTTGCTAGTTTGGGAGACTGTTGGATATTAATACTGTTGTGAAAAGTGAGTCCAGAAGTATATGTTTATGTGAGATGCCTTATATTAGCTACCAGTGTCCGTACCACTGCGAGAGTACGTAGACTGTAGGAGAGTATTCGTTATGCCATTACTTTATGTGTATCCTGCAACATAGTAGTTTCTGCTGTTTCCGGACTATAACATTAAAAGTACCAACATCATACATTGGCGTGGTCTCCCTCTCTACACAACACCATTCTGTGACAAGAACTGTGGATTGTGCCCTCGAGTGTTTTTGTGGTTGGTTTGTAGTGGGATCTGAATAACGAAACCCCGGCTTGGGACAGAAGTCGTATACCAGTAAAAATAACATTAGTTGACACAGCCTATATATATTAATTTGACATAGACACAATGTGTTGCTTTGTTTTTCAGAAAAAGAGCTGAAGAAGAGGTGGGAATTGTGTGTGTTAGATCTTTACTGCTTTGTAATTTTATATTGACAAAAATACTTATTTTTATGAGTCATAATAGCACTTCTTTGGCAGAGTAAACAGTTGATGAGAGAGAACAAAATGTAAATTTGTATTTCAGACTACAGCCAATTTATTTGCAAATTAGTGTGCATGACATACATGATATCAGAGAACAACACAGGCATACACATTTGCTAAATTTTGCCAAACTGGAAAGGCACGGCACCAATGTCAGAATTAAAGTAGAGACATAGTTCATCCCTGTGCTGTTTGGCCTGTGCTGTTGCATTGGTTGTTTCTGGCATGGAGGACTGCCGAAGATCATGTTGTTCTCTCCATCTTCCTGGGATGTTATAGTGATCTGGTCCTTCCTGGTCAGCGATTCCCACCATGTAGAGATCACAAGTCTCTGTATGCAGGAAGTTGTGCAGAGCACAACTAGTCAAAACAATGTTCTCTAATTTTGCAGTGTCTTGATTATCGATGGTGGTTAAAAACACACAAAACTGGCTAGCTAGAATGCCAAAAGCATGAAAAATATACATTATACAACACTGCAACTACAAACATGATAATGTATAATGACAAATGCCTACAGAGAGCACTGTATAATACAGACTGCACTGTAAACAACATTTCAAAAAAATAAAAAATTCCACAAATGCCTTCAGGTATTTGTCTTTCAAAACATGGTAGATTGCTGTACATGTTTCTGGAACAAATTGACAAACTGTTGATAACCCGACTCGGAACTGGTAAGAAAGGCTCCTGAAGCTTTCGCCCGTTAAACAATAAGAACATAACTCAGTTATAGAATTCATTATTTATGGCAGACCAACTTCTGGAAGCATTGGAATGGATCTTTATTTGCGTTTTACTCAGATTTTACTCAGATTTTACTTGTGTGGCCTCTATGTCTTGTTGTTGTGTACTGATATGGATCTGTGTGTCTGGAATAAAGTTGAATTTAATTAATTGAATCATTAACCATCACACTCATGGTAAATCATCACCGAAAAAACATAAGGATTGGAATAAAGTGCAGAAATATAGCTATCGTTAGCTTGCTTACCTGTAGCCAAGAAGCGCAGTGTTATCATCAAACGTTCCCCAATGGAGATGCAGTCCCGGTAGTTTGTGTTTTCCCATCTTATAATTAAACTGAGAAGTTGTTTCAAAGTGTGGAACTGAGTGGGAAAGAGCAGAGTGAACTTTCATTCAACTCGAGCTCACGACACAGGTTTGGAAAAGCTCCTTGAGTCTGCCGTTGTAGAATCCATGATTTCACCCTGATTTCTTTGTATTTGTCGGCTCTGCTTCTTCTTTTGCTCTTCGATCAACAAAAGACAGAGGGCTCGCAACGCCAGTACCGTTTGCAAGTTATATCCGCATTGCTGCCGAGCTTCCAGTGTCCACTTTTTTAATCAAAGAATACAGATTATCTCCACCTGCTGGTATGGAGAGACATTTCCTCTCATGCATGCGCACAATGTAGGTGGTACTTGGCCGTTGCGGAGGTCAGAGCGATGTGTTCCGGAGCTATTTTTTGCCAAAAGACAAAGGCAACGCTGGCCGATGTGACGCATGATGCTTGGTGTGTCACCGCCGCTAGGTCGCGTTTATCTTTCACAACATTTTCAAGTTTGCTCGAGCTCAGCTTGAGATGAGACACAATTGTAGTGTGTAAATTTGTGGGTCTCTCTCGAATTCTATGCAACTTCCAGAGGTAGTGCATGAGAGGAATTCAAAAGATCTCAACTGGGGCTTTGCAAACAGCCCAGGAGGAATTTGTAGCTATTGCGGGGAAATTCTTCATGTGTAAGCCAATGGACTGGGCTGGTTTCTGAGCATAATGCTCAATTACCCAGCTTAAGGTGTCTTGAATGACACACCTACAAACGCACGATTGCCGTCTAGAGACATGACAATGTAAAAACAGTATGAACATTTTTTGCCTTGTCTGGAGCAAAATTTTTAATGTTGCTTAAAATCTATTGCGCGGCCTAAGCTCCCGACTCTGGGTCATTCATGTGCCCTGGTGATGACAAGGGGTGTGACTGTCTAATGCCATTCCTCTCTGTCTCCTGTAAGTAAGTAAACATCCCAGAACAGCACTAACAAGCAGCACTAATGTCTGCAGAGCAGATCACTCATCTGGAAGTGTCACCGCTGTGTGACAGCAGATAAGCCTGATTATAGAGCAAATAATTAATCATGGCCAATATCAGTAGAGGCGATTCATGAATCCCTGAGCATCCCACATTTGAGAAGGGAAATAACCTTGTCCTATACAAGAAAACACACATTTGCAAGGGGGAAATGTTCATAAGGTTTATTATGTAGTTTATTAGGCATTTTATGAGGCTGTTTATGACAAGGTTTATAAGGCTGCATATGATGTTGTTTAGAAAGAGGTTGATAAGGTAATAGTTAAAGCTACCTATAAGTTGTTTCATAAAACTGCTTATGACTGCGTTTATAAGACTTTTTATTACAGTGTTTATTAAGTTGTTCATAATGCTGTTTATAAGAATGTTTATAACAATGTTTATTAAGCTTTTTTCATAATGCTGTTTATAACAATGTTTATTAAGTTGTTCATAATGCTGTTTATAAGAGTGTTTATAACAATGTTTATTAAGCTGTTCATAATGCTGTTTATAAAACTGTTTACAGCTATGTTTATATAGCTTTTCATAATGCTGTTTATAAAGCTGTTTACAACAATGTTTATGTAGCTTTTCGTAATGCTGTTTATAACAATGTTTATTAAGCTGTTCATAATACTGTTTATAAGAGTGTTCATAACAATGTTTATAAAGTTAATCATTATAACAATTTTTATAAATCTGTTTTTTACCCCAGGCTGAATGTTTGTAGGGGATAATAACAACAGGGATGTGCTGTCTCTGAGTTGAGGATATTGCTGTATGTGCTTAATAATAACAACAGGGATGTGCTTTCTCTGAGTTGAGGAGATTTCTGTATGTGCTTAATAATAACAACAACAGGGATGTGCTGTCTCTGAGTTGAGGAGATTGCTGTATGTGCTTAATAATAACAACAGGGATGTGCTGTCTCTGAGTTGAGGAGATTTCTGTATGTGCTTAATAATAACAACAGGGATGTGCTGTCTCTGAGTTGAGGAGATTTCTGTATGTGCTTGCTAGACTGACGGGCCCTCAGAGAAGAGCTGTTGTTTATTACTCAGAGGAAGAGAAAACTCCCCATTTAATTTAAGCAGTTTCAGGTCAGTGACAAAGCCAGAGTCATTCTGTGTACACTTGCTTTCAATTCCATCTCCTCAGTGTTGCTCTAAATTCTGTCCAGTAAATGTTCGATTACTGAACGATTCTCTTTCTTAAAACCAAAGACTGTCAAATGTAGGCTATTGGTAGTGTGTTTGAGCGCTCACATGGACAATGCCCCCAGGCGGTAATGTATGCAAATTGCACACTTAGAGTTGGCACACTGAGCAGCCAGGGATAACACATTTTACATGGAGAATGATTTCTGTGG
Organism: Umbra pygmaea; assembly: GCA_016801145.1. NCBI lineage: Eukaryota > Metazoa > Chordata > Actinopteri > Esociformes > Umbridae > Umbra > Umbra pygmaea. Next base: position 23,384 of record JACXGM010001296.1, read on the forward strand.
TCGAAGATCAGATTGAATTAGGTGATTAGCATACATGTACCTTAGAAAGCAGTCTGCTGGTAAAGCATCTTCTTAAAAGTGCCAAAGAAAGGACTGTTCAGCAGAATAGACCACTAATGATGAGTCAAATGTGATGATGTGGGAAAGGAAAGTGTTTGTTGGGAGTAATGACCATTGTATTTGCAGCATTTTGTGGAATGACCACTAATGTCATTGCTATCATTGTGTACATGCCGTCAGAAAATAGCATTATACAGTACAAGTCTGTGTGTGGATGAATGCTACATTGTAATGCACTGAGAGTTGTACTTTCCAGAGTCTCTTTATTAAAGCGTGGCATGAATGCAAAGAACTCATTTCTGGAAGATCCACTTATGAATTATGGTAAGTTAAAAAGCCCAAAACATAAAAGTAAAAATTTTAATCTCAGTTATGTTCATGTACCTTTCTTTCATTTGTATTTCATTTGAAATATTTATTTCATTTGTATTTTTATTTGTCAAATGTGAGTTTAAAAAGAATGGCCAACCTGTATCTACAGGAAAGACTCTGAGGTTGTCAAACTCCAGCATGGTGTAGGAGGGGTCCAGTGTGGCGCTGTAGTCCGTAGAGTTCAGATCCACGACAGTTCCGGAGAGTTTCATGGTTCTGGTTACTGCTTCAGGAGGCCAGACCAGGCCTAAAACAATAGCCGGATTATTTGAGCAAAACAATGTGGCTAAAACCTCCTCAACCAAGCTAGACCTAGCACGACCTTCTTCTTTCGTCACCACTCCAAAACGTCACAACATTTCAGTACAGTTACTCCTTTTCAGTTTCTTTCTTAATGCTCAGCTCAGGAAAATCTGTCTTCTTCGCGTGGCCTAAAGTGCTGACAACAATCCTGTGTTTCTGTTTTCCTTGGTCTTGTATTCTCTCTTCAGATTCTTCCCTTACTCATCCCAATATCATTGGGAGACATCTTTCTCAGGTTGTATAACAAAGCGAAACATTCAGTATTTATTTCGCCGGTAGCTAACGTGCCAGGTCAGTTTGGCAGATCCCAAATGGCTTTTCAAAAGGAGGGAACAAGAGAGACACCGATTTGTCGAACTCTGTTTGGGCCTCTCTTATCAAATGACAGTCTAATAAAGGGGAGGGTTAAAAGTCAGGTTAACATGACTCACTGGGAAGAGAAGAACTGCCTAAAGTAAACGACAGTAAAGCTGACAGTCAATACAGTCAAGGAGCTACACTGTCTTAATCAGTTGTACATATCAGGAAATGGGTAGCAACAAAAAGTAGTATATGAGTTGACCAAAGGTCAGACTTCCTGCATGTTATCAGTTATTGCATGTAATTTGAACTTTTTCAAGGTATTTCAATATTGCTGGTCAATGTTGTGTATTAAAAATGTCCGTTTACAGTTCTATTTAAAGTACTCTACAGTATATAAAACACATTCCCAAGTCTATGTCATTATAAGTGGATGAGAGTGTTCTGGGAGCAAAGGTTGCTTGTTTAAATAGTCTTCACTCTAATGGGGAGGGGATTCTTCTTTCACCTTTGCCCATGTAGTGAGCTTGCCATCAGCTGTTTGATGGTATTGATCAGAGGTGATAACACGTTGTTGCAAAAAAATACACATCTCATGGGCCCCTTATAGAGGGAGCTAGAGAGCACAGAGAGCAAAATATTTATGTTTATTAAAAACACAGAAATAGCAATAGGGAGATAATAGTTTCCCAAACCTTGTCAACCAGACCCCATCATCCACCCATCTTTATACTGTACCCTGGACCATTGTCCTCTACTGTTCAACTGATGGACCAGCAAATATGGGGCGCACATGGCTCAGTGGGTAGGGAGTCAGACTTGTAGTCAGAAGGTTGCCAGTTCAATTCCTGACTGAGCCAAATGTTGTTGTGTCCTTGGGCAAGACACTTTACCCTAATTGCTCCCAGGTTGTTGCTGTAAATAAGAAATTGTTCTCAATCAACTTATTTAACAAAAATATTAAAAAAGAAATCTAGGCAAGGCACAGGGACATATCAAGGTTCATATGTAGGTGTCATTTAAAGTTTAATTATTGTTGCCAGGTGGAATAAAGATTTCGGAATATCAAATTATTTGTAAATGTAGAGCAATTCACCAGAGGGAATCAGTCTTTGCAAAACATCAAGATCATGTTTTCTGCTGAAATTAGAGCTAAATGATTGCGAGAGTTCAATTTACTTTTCAATCTTCACAGAGCGACATCATTCCACTGTACTACTAAGGGAGTTAGCATTATACAAAGCACAATATTAAGACTCACATCATATTACTTTGGGTTTTAAGGCGCTTGTTGAGTTTGATAATGTAAAAACAGAGCAGTGGACTGTCAAGACCAAAAGGAATTTGAGCATCCAAAGAGCTCGTATATTCACAAAATTCTATACAATTCAGTGTCTGATCAAAATTATTTGTGTGCAAGCAATCAATAGTCTAACAAATATTTTAGCATGGTCCAAACAGAATATGATAATGTACAAATTTTCTCCACATGACAGCAATGATAGGATGATGACAAGTTTAGTGTATATTCAGTATATTAGCATACTTCTCAGATCCCCAAGTTGCTTACTGAGGTGACACCAAGGCCATTTTACACTTCCTAGATGAGGACAGTTCTGGACGAGACAGATATGTGGGTCTGCTGAATGTTCTACACCTTCAGTAGGTGAGTCATTGTGTGCCAGCTAAAGTACAGGAGAGAAATAGGAGTTAGGGAAGAATGAAAGACAGAGAAGGGTGAACGTGGCCGTATGATTTTTTTTAAACAAATTATTACAAATTATATGTCAGACCACATATGAGCTTTTTCAGGAGGGATATCCATCATGCTTTGGTGTAATGGGATTTCCTGGGTGAGCAGCACTCTCTCCCTGAATGTCACGCTAGGCCGCAGGTCAGACCTCCCCTGACAGTGGCTCTCTCTCAGGATGGAGCTTTGTTTAGGTGATTGATAGCTCATAAAAACCTGTCAGTCAGAGCAGGATAAAAGCACAATCATCCCCAATGCCCTGTGAAATTATAAAAAATAGGAATTTAAAATTAACCTTACTACTGTAGGTTATCATGCCTAAGATTTTTCCTCTCCCAAAGTGTGTATTATACAAAATATAAGAATAATTAATATATACAGTTTAGTAGACTGGGACCGCAAATCATTAGCTGCATTTATGTTAAACATTTAACCAGAATTATAGTATATTAAACAGAAATGTTTCACTCTGAAATAGTTCATGTTCAAGGTTTTTTAATTGATGTGTCAACATAAAGGCATTGGTACCACATAGAATAAGCACATGTAATATAGATTTCTGGATGCAATGTAGTATTTCCCTTTTCTGTCAGGGAATTCAGAAGGTAGTGTCATGCCAGAACAGGGTCAAGCTCTCACCTCAAAACCCATAACCATTACTAACCAAAAGTGTACTATCAGATTAACACTCCCTTGTCTCAATAACAATACTGCAGAGGTATTGAAATTGATAACAGCTAGTTATTCAAGTAAACTACAACTACATATTAGAAAACAACTCGGAAGTAGTTTCATTTTCCTACATGTTCAAATAATGACAAGAAATAATTGAAAACATTTGGTCAAACAAGTAACGAGGGAGTAGGTCTTGCATCACGACTACAACAAATGCAGGTAAATCACCAAAAGGTCCTGTGAGAATGATTTTAACGAACCCCGAATTGAATGCCTGGAGCCAGCACTTTGCATTGTGAACAGAAAACAGAGAGAAGCTTGTTTCCCATGTATCGTTTATGTACATGCTTTTTGATTGACTGCACTGTCCACAAGCAATAAAAATATACAAATCCTCTAGGTTATGTGATTCTTTGATTTTGTCACGTCTTCTGTGTCACCTCAAAAGTGTCTACACACTTTGGTGTGGTCTACACAACTACCTCTATCTCACTCCTGAAAAAATTAGACCTGGGCTATCACAGTGCCATCAGGTTTATAAGTCACTACTATACAGTATATGTACTATAAACTCTTGTACCTAATCTCTCTTCTCACCATTGCCTAACAAACTCAGGTACCGTATCCCTAGTCAAGCCAAAAGACCATACCGCTTTTGGTCACAACTCCTTCCAGTTCGCAGCAGCTAACAACTGGAAGAAACTACAAATATCTCTGAAACTCATGAACACTGTCTCCCTCACCTCCTTTAAATCATGATTTTCAGAGCTTCTATCCGATCACTGCAAATGCTGACCCTCCCCTCTCACACGCACCCTACCTCTGCCCATTTTTCTGACCCAATGCCTTAGTTACTGTATGCCCCATGGTGCATTTGCATGCACTCATCTGCACAGTATCTTATTTCTTTTATTTATGTAATTTCCACAATATCCATTTGCACAGTTAAATATTTCATTGTTATTGCCATGCCACTTATGCCACCAATTAATCTACTGTACCTATCTAATTCAGATATCTTTTGCACTAAATGTACATACAGTATACTACCATTGTTTACTCTGAATATCTGCACCCTGTGTTTTTTCTAGGTATTTATTTATTTATTTACATTTTTTATTGTGTAATTCATCATTCAACATTTATTTACTGTATATAGCACTTTACAGCAACCAACAGGTGTCCAAAGTACTTTACATTGGAGACAAGAATAAAACAACATATCATACAATAAAAGAATAAAACATAGAAAAGGTTTCATAGAAACAGGAAGAGGAGGGTGAAATTGTCACACCACTACTACGTATTAAAAGCCGTTCTAAACAAATATGCTTTGAGTTTGGACCTAAAAAGAGCTACATCTGTAACAATGAGAATATCAGGGGTAACTTGTTCCAGAGCCTTGGGGCGACAACTGCAAAAGCCTGATCACCCCACCATTTATACCTTGACCTTGGGACTTCTAAAACTAGTTAATTTGAAGACCTTAATGACTGGTTGTGCTCACGTAGCATTAAAATCTCGGTCAAATATTCCAGTGCCAGACCATTTAAGGCCTTGAAAACAAACAATA